>BMAV01001466.1:0-12934 GCA_019973955.1 Trichonephila inaurata madagascariensis | reverse complement strand
AATAAAAATAATAAGCAGTAATAAAAAGATATATGTAAAAAAAAATTTTTTTAAACTCGCTTCAAAAACCATTTTATTCAAATATAAAACCCAAATTTTAAAATTAAAAAAGGGAGAAAATAGTTAAAGAGAAATTAATTTAAAAAAATTTTTTTAAACACATTTTAAAAGTTTTCAAATATATTTTACTCTTTTTATGAAATTTTTTATGTTAAGGAAATTATTTAGAAAAATTAATGCCAAAAGAAAAATTTTTCCTCTTTTTTTAATTTAAATGAAAAGCGGAAAAGATTTTATATTTAAAAATAAATAAATAAATTGCTATTGTATTTAATATTTTGACTTACAAGAGGTGGTCATGACTAAGGAAATTCATTTGGGAACGAGACTTTGTATAACAGTAGTACTCCTTTAAGGTGTTCAACCCTCAATGTAATTCCGCCGAATGACCAGTCAATTCGGAGAAAATAGCCTTCGAATTTCATGCTTAGCTTTTTTACAATTAAATTTTAATTTCCTCAAATCAAGCGATGACGCAGTTGGTAGGACGCCTGTATCAAGCGGAGAGGGTTCGAGTCATGCGAGTACTTTTTTTTTTCAATTCGTTTAATTATTTTTTAAAATTAAATAAATTTATTAATGAAAGTTTTATTAAATATTAAATGATATTTTATGTAATTATTTTGTATTTTATGAAGTAAAAAAAATTACTTTAATTATATAAATATTTATATTATATTTTATATAAATATATTTTTGTACTAATAAAAAATATTTTTAATAAAATGCATAATAAATATTAAATGATATTTTATGTAATTATTTTGTATTTTATGAAGTAAAAAAATTTACTGTAATTATATAAATATTTATATTATATTTTATAAATATATTTTTGTACAAATAAAAAATATGTATAATAAAATACATAATGAATATTAAATGATATTTTATACAAAAATTAGTAACAAATAGAGATTTAAAATGTGAAATATAATATACTATAAATAAAATATTATATATTACATAAAATAATTTATGAAATATATTATTATTATTAATAATTAAATTATTTTATAATTATATAAAATATTTAATAAGTAGTTTTTAAATAAGTTTATTTAATTTTTTAAAAAAATAAATAAATAAATTGAAAAAAAAAATGTTGATGGCGTGATTCGAACCCTATTCACTGGCAAAGTGGGGCAGGTGTTCTACCAACCACGCTACTGAGTCTCTGAGGAAATTAAAACTTAATTGTATAAAAAGCCAAGCATGAATTTTCGAAGGCTATTTTCTCCGGAATTTACTATTAATCCGGCGGAATTACATTGAGGAATGAACGCCCTAAAGGAGTACTACTATTACACCAAGTTTCAACCCTAAATGAATTTCTTTAGTCGTGAACTCTCCTTGTTAGATGAGAAAAGTCAGTCATAATTTACTCAAAACTGTGGAATAATATCAAAATAAGAAACGTAGTTATTTTTAAACTAAGCATAATTTACCAATTGTAATCAATACAACGTAATATGGTTTTATAAATATGGAAATTTTATAACTCATTCATTGTAGGATATACATTATACAGAAACATGGCACTAACTTTTTCCCATGCCACAACATTTACATTAAACCGGTGTCTAACGCAATATCTTTTAACAATTGGGAATTGTATTTTCTAAAAGATTTGTTAAAGGTAAAGAGAATTCAGTTTGTATTTCGCAGAATTGAATAGCCTAATTTTTCATTGCCTTAAATTAGTTCGGGCATTCCAAAATTAGAGTGTTTTTGTCGTCCGCGTTGGATTTAGGCGCCATTCAAAAGAAAAAGGTAAACAACAAAACAATTAAGTGAGCAAATAAAATATTCATAGTGCTAACTTTCACTTTTCTGTCCAACAGACAAAAAAGACTTTCAACAGAACAAATGAACAATGCGCCTCTTTGTACTAATACATTTTAGAAGAAAAAAAATTGTTTCTCCCAAGTCTCTGTCGGAACTTTACAAATTCCCGTAACCCATTGCGGTAACTGAATAGGAAGCCGTAAGTGAGAATAACACCTTTTATCCGGATCTTGTGGCCTCCAAACAACACTTTCCGGAAAACATGAAAGGTTTCCCCTGTGTTGAGGGAACAACGAATGTGGTTTCAGAAAACAACCCGCTAACACACATACTTATGAAGGTTACGTGTAGAATGGAAGAATTATTTCGTGCCCTATATTAATGCTCGTTAGACAATACGCAGAAAACAGTAATTCATTCTTATTTTAAATTACTACTGAAGATGGTATGCAGGAAAAAAGTACAAAGGGATGCACACAGCCTGAATTTCAAATATATTTTGTAATTTAAAATTTAAATAAAAGCATTTGAAAATATAATTATAAAATAATAAATTAATATTTAAAATAAAAAATTAATAAAATAAAAGACGAAAGAAGTTGAAAACTAAATAACAGCGATTGGCGTCTACAGCGATTCTTCTAAAGCGATACCACACCAAGGTTGGGCTGAAAGAGCTGCTCCAGTCAATCAGAGACTTGATTTCACCCAAAGTGAAGTCACTGATTGGGTAGACGCCAACGCTGACGCCGACAGCCTTGGTGTGAATGCAGCCTTTAGAGTGTTAAGATTAAATGAGTTTTGTTTTAAAATAAATATATTTTTACAAATCATTCAGATTGAAAAACATTTAAGTTCTTATTTTGTACGGCAATGAGATTCCAAAATGATGAGTCCGTTAATCTTTATAAAAAAAAAAAAAAAAAAGACGGTATATAGTATACTTACTACCAACTCTTCATTAGTTTTAAATAAGGAAAGCAAGCTTTTGTCCCTCATATGTATTATGTTGCGAGAATCCATGACACAAACAAATACTTCTGATTTTGAAGTCGTAAACGCAAAGGATGACCTGCAGCAGTTCCTGAACAGCAAGAAAATTGTTCAAGATGTTTATTACATAATGATTGACTAAAGTTGCTTGATTATATGCGAACTTTTACAAGAAGCAGTGGATTCCCTGCCATCGTCCTCTACCAGCTAATATGAGAGAAGAACAAGATACGTTTGTAGTTTGTAATGCTCCACTCATATATATGGATACCTATTTTCTGAAATTTCATGGAACACAATATGTATAAATTCTTAAATTTATGATAGAAAACATACGATTAATATTTTTTCTTGTAGAATTTAGTAATTCAAATGATATTTTATAAATACTATGTAAAGTGAAACCCAAATCATAAGATATCCTACCTTTGAATACCTCCCAGTGGGCAGTGGGGCATATATTTGTCTCCTCCCCCCCAAAAAAAATATAATTTAAAAAATCAAATTAATTTTATTTAATAAGATAAAAGTAGTTTTTATTTATTTATTTATTTATAAACCATTCTTAATCCTAAAACTATTTTAGCATAACATTACTAAAAAAAGAGCCCAATAAGTTAGTTTTCAAGCCATATAGCGATTTATATGAATGTGTTTAGTTCATCATAATTGAATAAAACCAATACTCACAATTATTTGCTTAAAATGAATTTAATCACGATATTAATGAAGTGGTTAATTAACAATCAACGCAATTCATTAATTTCTAAAAAAGGATTTTAGAATTACGAATACCATTCTTATTTATTCCTCTAGATAAAAGAATACATATTTCAAACTTCGTAACGTTTCACTGTAAAATTTGTAAATAATGTTCATAAAACTGCCTCCCACTTCTTAATTTTAAATAATGTGTTAAAACTTTGACTATAAAATAATTTGTACTCTAATTCTCTAAGGATTTTACATTAATTGGAAAGTACAAATATTTCAATATTACAACATAAAAAGCGAAACTTTGATAATGTTACAAAATTATGAATTATTGAATAAAGTCGAATTTAAAAATTAAAATATAGAATTTCTTTTAATGTTTTTAAATTAACCATGTCATAATATCTTTCAATCCAAAGTTTGAAAAAAAATTATTTCCAATTGATCAGTTCTAACAGTCTGTGAACTATGCAAAAAATTATAATTATTAATCCACATATGACTCGGTGATTGTAAACGTGGAAAAATATTTTGAGCAACTAATATAATTTTCGAATTATCAACTTATTTTAAAAAAAGATATACATATAAACTTTTCATTTAAATCAATGTAAAATTAAATAGATTCATAATTGAAATAAGAATATATTAGGAAGATACTTTTCATAACTTTTTTAACAAAATCTTTCGCAAACGAAATAATCTAATATAAACTTCGTTTTTTCTATATATTTCCAGTTTGAATATTTTGGACTAAAGATCAAATTAGGAATATACCTGAAACTATTATCTACTTAAATTCCGCATAAATATCAAATTTCACTGTGAAAAAATCCTTTATATTCATGTAATCATTTAATTATTCCATTAACATCATTTTTTAATTATTTATGAGTTATTAACTTTTACACTAGTTTTATCCAGCTGGGAATGAATTGTAAAGGCTAATTAAATTTGTCCTCTTTTTAAGACAAATACGAACTTTAAACTTTCAAACGCGTGAATGACTAAATCATTTTAAAGTTGTTCCCAATAACACATAAAAATTATATTCATAAAATTAAAACAAGATCGGGAGAAAAAAGTTTATTTTTAAAGGAAAACATTGATTATAACTGTATACGGTTAGTATAAACAATTCAAAAATGATTTTTTTTTAAACTAATATTAAGCGGATTTGAACTTTTTAAACTGTTTTTACAGTTAAATTTTTCATTTCAATGTTGTTTGTTTTTTCGTATTGATATGCATGAAAAACAGTTTGCGTGGTTTTTTAATATAAATAAAAAAAATGTCTCAAAATTTGCAGAAATGAAAAAAATAAATTAATGTGCAAATCTTAAAAAAAAAAATTACAAATAAATATTTACGTTTTTCTCTTTATTTAAGTTGTTTTTTGTTTTATCTTCAGAAATTTAAGACTATTAAAAATAGCTTTAGAAAAAATGAAAACATTTATTTTAGTTCTTTAAAAATAGTAAATGCTAGTGATTGTTCAAAAATGCAATCCCAAAAAATTTATAAAGCACGTTTTTACAACGTCAACGTTTTTCAAATTTCTTGTAAGAAGACTGTTTCCTTCCCTTTGAAATGTCAATGTTCTCCCAAATTCAAGATCTCCATTCAAAACAGATATACTGTTCGTTACCTAGTTGAAGTTCCTGAGTAATTATTCATTAATACAAATCGATTTTTGGCGCATAATAAAAAAATAAATCCTCACTCCAGATCCAAAAGACTTCTTCAGAGTGGTTCATGTGTGTCTTAACAATAATAAACCTAGTTTTCAAAATTATGTTATAACACACAATAATGATGTATTTCTCTTATAATCTACATTGGGTTAAAGAAAATCTCTCACAAAAATCCATTATTTTATCAATTTATATATTACAGAAATCAATACGTAATAAGCAATTCCAGAAAGAATCATAATAAAAATAATTTCAATAATACTATCAATATTACGTCATTTGTGATGCTGACATGTTTATCTCGAGAACAATTTCTTCGTCATTTGATATTCATCTTGATACGTATATTTGTGGGACTAAATATTTTCACACTTACTAAATGTTTTTCAAAGACAGAGGTCTGAAGGAAAACTCTATTTGCTGAAGTCGTATATGTAGTAACATCATGTAGTAACATTATATAACACAAGCAATGCAATAGTATGTCATGTGTAATCAGTGAGTAAATGTTTATTAACGGTGCACTATAAAGAAGTACGAGGTAGGCTATTAACATCAAACCTTATAGTTTTGATCCTCGGTCAAGTGACGAGTGACGTTGCATTCGAGCTAAATCTTTTCATCTCCGCTTTACCACCACGCTAACAGGAAGAAAAATATGAAAGATAACGACATCCTCGTTTTAAAGATATCCGACTACGTTCGGAAACCGTATTTGCAAAGCGTATAAATGGATATTTATGTATATTTTGGAAAACATTTTAGATAGAATACATGTATGTAAATTGTTTTAAGAACAGGATAAAATTATTAAATACAAAATTTCGGTAAAAATATAGTAATGTAACCTTTTTTTGTGTCGCTTCTTTTTATGAAAATGCTTTCATTATATTAGTTTGCTCGTATATTTTCTCAGATCTCTCTCTGTACAGAGTAAGCAACCTGAATTTTGAATCATTTTTAACCTTGTAGAAGTGGGTTTTACTTCTCCATGTTTTACGGTTGCGCAGAGGGAGAAATTTAAAAAAAAATGCCTTTAATTATTTCAATTGGTTGTAACTCTAAAAAATAAACTGAATGTTTTCAAAAATCATAGATGAGCTTCCTGCACAGAGGTCTGAGCTATATGTTACAGGCAAACTATTATTATGTAGGTGCCATTTTCGGCCAAAAGGGAGAGCATTTTGAAAAAGGGTCATTCTAAGTTAATTTTTTGCCGAAATATTGTATTTAAATATTTTTTTTTTTGTTAAAATGTCCTTAAAACAATTTTATACATGTATTCTAATCTAAGAGATACTAAATATCATGAAAACTATCCATTTATGCGCTGTTTTAAAATCAAGGTTTCGAACGTAGTCGGATACCTTAAGTTTCCTCTATTACTTGTACTCCCTGCGTAATAAGCGTAGAATCGGGAACCCACGACACTCCGGGCTCACTTTCTTGGCCATGGTCAAATGTGCAACTGAACAAGAAAAATAAACGCGATTGTTTGTCATATTGTAAAACTTTTTTTTAAAAAATTTAAATTTGCTTTTCAAAGTTTGTTCTCAAAAATTTGATTATTAAATTCCTTGGTGACTAATATATATTTATTCATTTTGCAAAATTTAAGCACAGAACGTTTTCAGTATTTATTTCATACCTAATAAAAGTACCCTCATATGGTGACTGAGAAAAGGGATGCATACACTCTGGGTGCAAATCCGACATATTATGCCCACCTACACTTTCGTTGCACTTTAATTTTTAGGTAAACGCATATTCGCCGTATACTTTCGCAACCTCTTTTCGCCTGAAGGCTGAAACCTGAAATATACGAGTACAATGTTCTTATGTTTTAATGTAATTTATTCGAGGTATTATTCCAAACTTTAGAAAAAAAAAATAGTATACTTCAGAACTCTACAGCCCTTTAAGTCAGCGTTTCTCAAAGTGGGCGCGCCCCCTTGAGGTGCGTGATAACTCTACGAGGGGGGCGCGAGCATATTGAAAAGTTAAAAACTAAAGATTAGTCAAAAAATTATTAATTTTACTGAAAGTAAGCAAACAAAATACTTTCAGACATAATAAAATATAAAATACACATTTACACTGATATAATATACTTATAAAAGCATCTGTACTGTGTGTGTACAATGCATTTTATTATTAATTTTACAATACTAAGTTAAGAACAAGTTAGATAATAATCAGTGACCCCATAGACTTGTATTAACACTTATCTTGATGATTTTCGTACGGTTTATAATTAATACCTTAACTGCCGATTAAAAGCGTAGAAGTGGGTTGTCCCCAATGCCACGGTTTTCCACGTAGACGCGCGCGTATTTTGATGTTTTTGGGGAGGGGGAAGAGTAGTGCTGAATAAAATATAAAAATCCTCTTGAAATAAGGCAAACTTTGCAAAGACTGTCAAGGTCCTTTAATTTAATTCGAAAGCCTTGGGAATACTTTTATGGATAGCAATGCACAGAAAAGATCGTACTTTGGAAAGACGTATATATACGTCCAGAAAATTAATGCTTTGGCTGAGCGAGACGTTTATATACGTCGGTGGCACATAAGAAGTTAATTTCGCATTGTAGCTTTAGTGTAAAAGTATAGTATTATTGAATTCAATACAATGTTATTGTATGGAAGTGGGCGCGATGAAAACGATGCTTGAATATTGGGTCGCGAGTATTGAAAGTTTGAGAAGCACTGCTTTAAGTCCATAAGAGGAATGTCATTTCGATCTATTTAGAAGTCTAATAACTATTTTTCTCTCTATGCTGTTATTTTTTTTATTTACTTTTAAAGCACTCATTTTTATAACCCGGCGTATAACGCTCACCCTGAAATGTGCACTAGCAATGCTCTAATACTTTCCAGTCATTTATTCGAGGTATTACCGTAGAATTTTGGAAAAAAATAGTATAATTCTAGAATTACAAATGTTTAAGTTCATTAGGTATGTCATTTTTTAAAAAAATATACAGTATTTCGAACAATGTAGAAATCTAATTTTTTTTAAGTTCGGCTTTGATTTTAAAGCTATCATTTTTATACCGGACGTCAGTGGCGCACACAAGGGGAGGGGGGGTTTCCTGTTCCCTTCCTCAAAGCCGTTGATTTTTTTCGATTGATTATAATTCTAAGTATATAGTACGTAAAATTTCATTAAGTATGTGTTATTAATGATTAATTTTATTAATTAATGCTAATTATTTATTCAATAATTAATTTTTTATTGTGTTTTGTTCCCGAAAATCGACAAAATCAAAAGGAGCCTGATACTTCGACCCGACCCCCTTGAAAAATTCCTGTATGCGCTACTGCCTGACGTACAACATGCACCCGTAAATTTTGGTCTTGTTTTTTGTGTTAAGGTGACATGGTACGATTTACGAAAACATTTTTAATTTAAGGATTTTCAATTTTTTTTGGTTGCCTCTTATGTGTGCATAGTATGTAAAACAGATTTTGTGCTCAGAATTTCATAAAAAGCTAGATATATATAATTTGTTAAGGAAAACACTTAAATTTTGTGAAGTGATTTTAAAATGCTACTCCTCCTACAAAAGTTGACTTACATTTATGAAATTTGATTTACATGTATGTCAAACTATGTATAACAAAATTTGGTATGGGTTTTGCGATAACATGATTGGTATTCTTACAATACTTCTTTTTATGAATGCTTATTCAAAATTTCTTAAAAAATGTATAAATTCTGACTTCAAATATTTTTAAAAAAATTAGTATTGCTTTGATTCAAAAATGCATACCCTTTTTTCTTACATGTACTATTGGCAATTGGTAAAAAAAAAGTTCAAAGTATTAGGAACAATAGAAAAAAATGCCTTAGCCTTTTAAATGAAGACAAAATAGTTATTTTAACTTTCTGAGATAAGTAAGTTTAAAGTTTTGATTTTCCACAGGGATGTGAATAAACACGAACGTAAAAGCTATCATAAATCTGCGTTTTTTAAATTTAGAGCTTTCAAATTTTGTGAGGTTATAGAAAAGTATATAAAGAATAATTTAGGATAGAAAAATTATATTTGATTTTTTGACCGATTTTTGTCATTTGAATCGTACTGTGTCTCCTTCAAAGTGCGCATTATACACTGGATTTTACGGTGAATTATTTCCAAAAGTTGGCTCAATCTGTGTGTCACTTAAAGCAAGTTATTTAAGAAACGTAATTATTCTTTACGGAAACACAAATTTCCTTAAAAGAAATAAAACAGCTTAGGTGCATTTTATATCAAAAAATAGAATTACACAATAACACCAAACAGCACGAAGTAATTCGGAAGCAACGTCACTGTACCTCAGGGCTGACAAAAGACAACTGTCTGAAACTCATGGCGCAAAACTTCTCTTAATTATTTACGTCATTAATTAAATATTTAGGTTCTCACACATTTAAAATGTCTCACCTGGTTTTAACTCTTCTCTTTCTCGTTAAAGAGTCGACGAAGGTGTAATCAGGAGTGTTTTCAGCTGCAAACTGGAGAGACGGTTATAACGTGTCGGATGCAGGAGAGGATGATAAATGTTAAGACCTGTTATTTCTGAACGAGTGGTTTTAAACTAGTTTACCGTCACTTTAAATCCCCTTCCAAGATTTTTCGTGCTGATTAATTTTTGAAATCCGCATTCAATGCAATAAAGGTTGGTGTCTAAATAATTAATTAATGTCGAGACATTTTGCCTTGGGGCATTATTTATGATTCGATGCCGGTTGAAAACCGATTTCTGTATCTATTGAGATATGCCGTGTTAATAAGGGGTTTTATGAAATATTTTGGAAAACATTTGTATAATAAAGAATCTTGTTTGTAACCGATTTAATAAGAGAATATTTAAATGGAAAATAATTTTAAATTAGGAGATTATTTCAAGATAACTAATGGTGACGGATGTTTCCATTTCAACAATGTTGTGTTGTTTTTGTTGTTTCTAATGCATCGTTCGATGGTGCCAGATTTAGGTCCACAAAATCCATCGTTGTAAGTGGCTAGATTACGTCTGTTAGCCTCAGCTTTGAACACCGGTGCGTTTTGATTTCAGAAATCAACACTAATAGGTGTATATGAGATGATTTCAATGGAAATATGTTTGGTACTAGCATATTCTTATCCAGCTGCAGTCATTTCATGGATAAGACATTGTGAGTAACCTTATGACACAAGTGGAGGTCAATTAAAAAAAACTCTTCTATACTTCTTAATTAGGGAAATATAAGAGGAATGTTATAATCGCGTGTTTAAGTGAAGGAAATTAGTTGTCATTTTAATGAATAATTTTATGGATTTTCATTTTAATAGTTGTCAGGTTTGGATGCAATGGATTTTCATTCTAGATGTGACTTATCAGCTAATGATTTCGTATATTCAATTTATCAATTATTTTAAAACACGAACTGAAATAATTTTAAACAAGGCTTTTTTATCGAGGATTATGCCTTGAGTTCACTTCCTTTTTTTTCCTAAAAATATCTTAGGATACATGAGGCCAAAAGATAAAGAATGGAGAGTCCTATAACAAATGGCGAATATTCAAGAAAAAAAGTATACATCAATTCTGATACAGTTGATATTTATTTCCATAAAACAAATTGTAATGTCATGAATGATTTATACTTGCATGTAGTGCTAAAAGACAAAAGCATTCATTCAAAATAAGATATTAATTTCGGAAGTTTGTGGCTTTACTATAACTTAGTCACAACTATTTGCTCAGAAAATAGATTTGTCTATTCTAGTTTGGACAAGCTAAAGTATTTATAAATCTTCGGCCTTCAATGGAAGAATTGATATAATGTTTCACAAAGCATTGAACTAGTAAATTAATAACTCATAAATGAAGTACGGCTCTAAATTTGTATAGGAACTACTGTAGTACAATAAAAATTATTCTTAACTCTATATTCTTTAGTCACACTATAGTATTTCATCAAAATATGAAAAATTCTTTAATTTATGTTCGGAACCTTACTCTTTTTTTATATATATACAGAAGCGTTTTTATACTATTTATTCCTTTCTTCCGATTGTAGTACCTTAACTAGGAATCAAGTTTTAATTCTCCCAAACTTAAGTAAAAGTGTAAAAATTGAAAACAATCGCGTTTTCTAATTTTCATTTCTAGGCTTTATGGTTAAGCAATCTATAAGAAAGACAACTCATTGATTATTATTAATATCACTCTTTGAAGCAATATGAAAGCTGTTTGTGATAGATTTCATACTTTTGAACCACAGTCTATATAGTACCCCATTCTCAATCTTTTACAATAACCCAACGGGAAAATTTTGAGCTTCGAAGGATTTAACATACATTACCTTCCCCTCCCCTCAGAGCCAAAATGGGCACGAAAACATAAAACCATGATTAAAGTAGATATAGGTATGTATAACACGGCAGTTAATTTTAAAAAAAAGTCGGCTCGGTGACTGTGAGTTAGCAAGTCCACTTCTCAAGGTATCCGACTACGTTTGGAAACGAGATTTTGCATAAGGGTACAAAGGAATATTTTTGTAGTATTTAGTGTCACTTAGATTAGAATACAGAAAAACGAAGAATATTAAAAAAAATTACTTAAAAATGGATTTTTTTCCGAAATAGAATTTTTTTTTTCGAAACATTTTCCTATTATGAAAAAGGCGTCCATAATAATAAAATTTTGCACATGTGTAGCTCAGACCTCTGTATAGAGCCTGAACTATGATTTTTGAAATATATTACTTAGAAGTGGATCTTTATCCATGTTTTAGTATATCAAACTGAAAACATTTTAGGAAAACGACACCTATTATTGTTTCGATTGGTAGTAACTCTGAAAAAAGTGTAATTTTTTAACCTAGTTCAGGCTGTCTGAGAAATCTTATATAAAAAAACAAAAAAACATATTAGCATTTTTCTAAAAAAGACGTTTTCAAAATAAAAACCCTATGCTCATTTTTCCAAAATGCATTTAAATAATTTTTATTATAATAATATTCTTAAAAAAAACTTTTTATGCGGGATCCTCATCTAAAAGAACCAAATATTTAAATAAATCCGTTTGTGCTTTTTTTAAAAAGCACATTTTCAACGACGGGTCCTTAAAAATTGTGGGTTCCATTCCGGCTGGGGAGAAAGTTTTTTTGATGCGAAAACGAGGCTGGCATGCCTGTCATATGATTTTTTAAGGCATGTAAAAAAAATGTTTTATATCAATTTCCTGTTGCCCCCGGTAAAAAAACACAAAATCTTAGTTCAACGGGGTTTGAATTGAATAAAATTCAAACGTCACAGTTCAACGTCACGGGAGTCGCCACTAGATGGTGCCAACAATGTAATAGTTCCCCACCTTTGGGGGGGGGCGTTAAAAGTTTGCTACCAAAAGGTCCTTTTAAACAAACAAAATCTCCAAAAAATGCCGTTTTATGTGAATTTTTATACAAACAAAGAAGTACAAAGATTAGGGTTAGGTTCAAAATGTTGAAAACCTACTATCACGTTTTCATAATTAAAGTATATAATTTATTTAACTTTTCTTTAAAATAAATACATGTTATGTGTGAATTATACAACGTTTTTCTTCGTTTACAAAAAGTATAAACCAATTATTTATCTTTTAAGATAATTTTTATTTATTTATTTATTTTTTATTTATTTATTTTTTTTATTTTCACATGATATAAAAAG
>BMAV01001465.1:0-29851 GCA_019973955.1 Trichonephila inaurata madagascariensis | reverse complement strand
AAAAAAATTTCCCTTTTGGGGGTTGGGCACCCCGGGATTCCGGTTTTCTTAAAACCCAAATCCGATTTAATTTTTTTGAATGTTTTTTAATTTTGGAATTTTTTAAATTTAATATTTTATGGTAAAATCCTGAAGAGCCACACCCTTTGGCGAAAAACCGAAAAAAGCCCCGCCAGAAGAGAGGGGCCCCAAACGAAACCGACTATGGGGCAATGAATGGGGATAAGGTCGATGCGTAATGAAAATATAGAAAAAAAAAGAAATTAAACGTTTAAGATAAAATATAATTAAAAAAAGCACTTTTTCCCAAAGTGATTTTTTCCCGGGGAGTGGGGGGTACAGCACAACAGATTTTAAAAAGGTGTGAGCGCCGCCATATATTTCTTCGAGTTAAGGTCAAAAACCCTTTGGCGTGACTGGTACTTTCGAAGAAAGCGTTTTATTTCCGACCATGTTACATCCCCGATCATTAGATTTAAATATTCATAACTAAAAAGCAATTAATCCTTCCTTCATACCCCTTTCAATCAATTCTATCTTGCCTTCGCATTCAAGAAAGAAAAAAATTCTAAGGTATTTCACTCACCCCGCAACCAATTTTCCAGCCGGGCCCAACCAAAATAAGTTCGAAAGTCCCCCGATAAAATGGGAAAATTCCAGAAATTGTTAGGTTTCCCAATCTAGTGTATCAAAAGGGGGGTTAAAAGTTCCCAATTACCCCAAACAAAAAAAAGCGCCATGGGTGGGGGAGCTCTCCCGGGGACGAAATCTCCTTATCTCGTATGGGGGGGCCGAAAGACCCCAAGAAGTTTTGAAAATGTTTAACAAAATATATAAGCAAAGCTCAAAAAATAGATTTTGTCACAGATCCTTCTTCAATTAAATTCTGTTAATTAATTTTGAACCTGCTTGAAAGACTGTAGACACTTCAAATCCCACTGCAATACTAACAGTTCATGCAACTGGATCTTCCATTTCAAATAAGACAACACTTGAAATTCATTCTGATTCAATAACTAAATCAAAAACCATTAAATGTAGTAGAAGAACTAGATAAAGTTATCAAAGAGAGATTTGCACTGAAATGCAGCCTATTAGATTTAAGACACTGTTATCGAAAATTCGAAAAGAAATGTCACTTTTTGAAGATGGAAGGCGACTTGGTGATTATCTGGAAAGAATACATTCCTATTTAATGACGACAAAGCTACTGGTGTAGAATCTGAGGGAATATTTTCTTCGTTAGAGCAATTTGTAACAAAAATAAAAAGCTGTTTGAACGATGAAACGCTGGATGCCACAGGCTTTTTAAAAGCTTATTTTACAGAAAACATAAGAAATGAATAAATTATTTTTTTAAACATTATGTACTATTTTTATTTGTTTTTATTATAAAATTAGTTTTTGGCTTTGATTTTGTTTCATTAAAGCCACATGGCTGCAACTACCTTTTTAAATTTATGCTTTGGGTTTTAATATGTACTCAACTATGCTGATGTATAAGTATTTTTCATAAATAGAACAAAACCTAATCCCTGGATTTGGATACAGGATTGCAAACCCTGGCCCTATCATTACAATCCAAATGCCTGACTAGTGGACGCATGAAAAAAGTATTAAAATTTTCTTTGCAATTTTTTATTTTTAAACACGCTTTTATTAGCTTCAAATTCGTATATAATTTTAACATTTGTAAAGTTTGATTTTCACTACTCTTTAAAATAAGTATTAATTCAAAATTTTGCGTAATTGTCATGACCAATGACAATACAATGAATGGAATACCTGGTTCCATGTCCTGACTGGTGGATTATCTGGATTAACGACTTCTATCAAGATTTGGCATCAAAAATTAAGTTATGTCCTTAAAGGAAAACGCCTATGCGGTTAATACAAATAGTGCTTTTTAGTGAAAAATATCACATTGACTTATATATATATATAACACCTTCTTCCAAATTAAATATTTCAAACTTAGCTCTTCCAGATTTCATTCAGTTTGCCTACATTTTACAACTATGCTGTATCGACGCACTGATAGGTATCGTCGATTGTATTCAAGATTCCCAAGGCTTGTATGCAATAAGATTAACTACTCTAAATAAATGATAGTTTAAAAATAACTAAAAAACCACTTTGGCCAGATCAAGAACTTAAAAAAAAAAAGAAAAATAAATTATATAAGGGTATATATAGTTTAAGAAAACTAGGTGTTTACTTTATATGAAGTTAATAGAAATCAAAGTAAAAAAAATTTACTGGTGTTTAAACACTTGCTAAGATATGAACCTTGATGTCTGTGTTGTCTCACTTGGAAGCATGTAGCTTGGGAAACAATTGTTTCTTCCTGGAACAATGAATTTTGGAATTCTAAGCAAGTTTCTGTGGATCAGTGCTGCCTTTTTCCGACCAGCTTCATCAACGGCTTAAATGTAAGAATTTTGCTAGCTTAGATTTCCGCTATCCCAGATTCTAATATGTGTCAAAGTAAAATTGGAAGAAGCCATTGGCTTAGATTGAATTTAATTGGTAAGATGGCTCGTTCTTGGTGGGCTGTGGATGCTGGAACTGTGGAATATGTATTAGTTGTATTGTAAACTTATTTCTGTGCATATGCAATTTAAGAAAGGATGGAAATGCCTAGGTATTTCCCTGGCCACCTTGTTTTATATTTGTTGGTTAAATGTACTGATAGCCCTAATGTCTTAAGAAAATTTGTGTTGTCAGAAGTAGATTTTAAAGTTTTATTATATATATTGCACTTCCTTTTACTTGTGTATTTCCACTCTTCCTTTTACTTTGCCTTGTCTTTGTCGTTTGTTTTTTCCTTTTTTCTTCCCTAAATTTGTTTTATTATGATTTAATTCGAGTTACCACTTCAGCCCGTAAGCCTTCATGTTTACCATATATGAGGAGCTCGCAAATAAATTAAATTATGAGAGAGAGAGTAAGAATAATGATTTACAGAGAAAATTAATGTCATTGCTGCTAACCGTGGGCCGCTTTGTTACAACTTGCTAATTAACCTCGGCATTCCCAGAAATAGAACAGTAGGAAATTATAACGATTGATATAGAGTACCCCAATGCTTACCCCAATGATATTCATTTCTAGAATCTAATTTTATTCTTATATCATATAAACTCTCTTTTACTTTTTATTTCGACTAACTATAAAAGCCTGTTTTGAAGCTTTTTAAACTATTATTTATTACCAAAATATAGCAATCCTTTGCCTGGTTTTACCTTAGTGCCATACCCAAAGATTGTTAAAAAAAAAAAAGAAAAAAAGAGTCGTATGAATTATGTAGAACTTCTTTTTATATAATATATAGAAATATATATATAATGAAGAGCAGTTGTACCTTACCATTACAATCCAAATGGGTCAGACTAGTTAGATTTCAGATAAAAGATGAAATTTCTGGCAATTTATTTGCAATATCTTTACTTTTCTAATTTTGCGCTTAAAAGGCCCTTTTGGAGTACTTATCATTTCTGCCCACTTTTCTACGGCCCACAAGTGCAAGAAATTGCAATGTAACTCCATGCACTAGACTGAAATGAAACGAACTTAAAAACATTTTATCAGCGGGTTATTAGGGAATGATAGTGCTTGCCGCCTGGCCTTTGACAAAGAATTACAACACCATAGGGTGTTAAGTAAGATCTGCAATTAACTGGCGATCAAAGGGGTGATAGGACTTCTGGCAATTTTGGTTCTCTTTTTTCTCAGAAGGGGAGGGGGGTTTTGGAACCCTTTTTCAATTAACGGACATCCGATCTTTTAGATGCTATAAAGATAAAAAAGAACAGATATAAACAAAATTTATCCTTCTTCACTGGACCACCTGTGGACAAATTTCAGACTAAGGACCAAGCCTTCTTGTATAGCTTCATTTTTCGACGTTTGTCTACAGTCAATCAAGCAAACGGAATGTTGTCATTTACAAGCAAACATCTCAAATTGATTTTTCCCGTTCTAAATTTTATCTATTTTGCTCCAAGTGATATTTCTGACAAGCAGTTATAAAAGGAATATTTAGGCTCCTTTCCGAGTGCTACCCACTCCCAGTCTTCTCATTATTTTGTGTAAAATGATATCTGCTTTTAAAGATTTTCTAAACGTGGGAACAGAGATGGGAAGCTCATGGGGACATTTCAACCGTTCGAAGCCTGTGACAGGCAATTTTATAAACGTAAATGGAAGCTTTGTTAATTGTTGCTCTACGATTTCTTGCTTACACATGTTGGGGTCTTTGTAGCCTGGTATCTTGTAGCAATGATATGGCTACGCCCCTGATCATTACTATCCAGCTCCATAGAAAGCATGGTATTTATTTATCCAATTAATTAAGAGCTGAATATAGTTAAAGGATTCATTTTCCAGAAAATTCATTCCATTCAAAGGTATTTGAACATGGATTATAAAATATGGAAGTTATTTTTTTTCATTAAATATCTTATAGTATAATGGTTTCTGTCTCCTGATTACCTACTATTCATTATATGTTATATTTATGAAATAACGCAGGGACCTCAATCCCTTGGATATTTTTTTCTTGGGCCACTAAAAATTGCTTGTGTCTGAGACGCCGATTGCTAAGGTGGAGGATCTCACTGCACGCTGGTGGCCGCGGTAGCCGAGTGGTATAGGTATCGGACCGTGGCTTGCCTTGTCACGAGTTCGAGCCCAGTACCACTAAAGACCCGCCGTGTAGGGCAGCGATGCACGTTAAATCTGTCGAGAGATGAAACGTCCTCCCATTGGTGTGGTGTGGTGTGGTAGTTAGGAGAGGGAGGTGCCAGCTCAGGTGTCGTCCACATCACTTGACCATGGTTCAAAATTACGTGGTCCGTCGCCAAAAGCCCCCGTGTGGCTGAACAGTGCGACGTTAATATTCAATCAATCAATCTCACTGCACGCTGACATCACCAGCACACCGAATTTGTTTGAACGCCTCCAACAAAGTTTTTTTCGGTATCGGCTGTGCTATGACTTACGCGGCCACAGCTCCTAATAATTCCTGTGACAATCACTTGTAGTTGCATTTCTCATGTCAAGATGTCATGCATTGTGTGAATTGTAATCAAACTTTGCATCTAATAAATGTATTTCTTGCCTCTTATTACCCTTTTTCTTTCCACTCAACATCACACCCTTCCTAACTGTTCTTGAGAATTACTCCAACTAAACATGGCAGGCGATTCCATGTTCTGTGTTGACTTGTAGTCTCCATGCTGCCTACTATCACCTCTCTGAACTTTTCGTCGAATTCGGCAACACTTTATATATATACACCCTTTAAATTAGAAGAAAAATATTGCTGAAATTAGAGATTAAAAGTTCAGTTTTTCTTACTATTAAAAAGAGTGAAATCACATTAAAAATACTTCAGTTTAAGACGATTTCAGCAACCGAGTTAATGATAGCATTCTACATAAGTATAGTATAAGGGACATTCAAATGAAACCCAGTCACTAGTGGAAAGTAATGATAACGATTTTATTTACTCAAAAATGTAGTTGTACACATACTCAAAAATAGTCTCCAAAACTGTTGGCACATTTATCATGCAGGGAAATAACGCCATTGGACAGCATGCCTGGGCGTTTTGACTTGATGGCTCGTCTAAGGTTCTACAAAGTGGCTTGATAACGCTGGACATTGATGGTGGTTCCCCGTTTCAGAAACTCGATAAGCAGTGGACCTCTGTGGTTAAAAAGGACATCATGACCTTACCTTACCTCAACTGGTGTGCACGACCTTTGATTTCTTTGGAGGTGGTGAAGTCGCACGTTTCCACTCCTTTGACGCTTGCTTTCGGGTTCAAAATGGTAACCCCATTTTTTATCACCAGTGACAATTTGCGACAGAAAGCCATATTCCTCCTCATGATAATGTTGCAAATGATTCAATGACAGCGCCATTCGGCGGTCATTTGGTTAGGAACCCACTGCACAAATTTTTTCGAAAGTTCAAGTGTTGATGCATTATTGTGTGAGTGGTGCCCAAGCCATAATACCCAATAACCGATGGATCTCGTAAATGGTGATTCTGCAGTAGTCCAAGACTAAAGCATTTATTTCCGCAATCATTTCCGGTGTGATGACACGATGAGCCTGCCCAGGTCGAGCATCGTCTTCCAGTAACTCACGCTCCTCAAAAAATCTTTTGCGCCATTCCACAGGGCTGCGGTAGCCCAGTGGTTAAGGTATCGGATCATGGCAGGCATGTCATGAGTTCGAGCACAATACCACTAAAGGCCCGTCGTGTAGGGGAGCGATGCACGTTAAATCTGTCGAGAGCTCAATTTTCCTTCCATTGTTGTGGTTCCATTGTTAGGAGAGGGGGGGGAGGGTGCCAGCTCAGGTGACGGCCTCGTCACTTGACCATGGTTCAAAATAACGAGGTCCATCTCCAAAAGCCCTCGTGTAGCTGAACAGTGCGACGTTAATATTCACTCACTCATTGCGCCATTCCACAATACTTAAACAACACAGACTGTTCTCGCCGCACACAGCCTTCATCCGTCGATGCATTCCACGGCCTCCTACTCCCCCTTCCATTAAAAATCGAATCATTTCTTGTGGTTCCTTCTTACTCGCTTGCATCTTCAGTAGGGGAAGATAGCTTGTGTGACCATCTTTTCTTCGACGCGAAACCACACAGTCGCTATGAAACGTCAAACGTTGCGCACTTTTCAGTATTTCTGTCGCGTGAGTGAGTGAATATTAACGTCGCACTATTCAGCTACACGAGGGCTTTTGGCGACGGACCACGTAATTTTGAACCATGGTCAAGTGACGTGGACGACACCTGAGCTGGCACCCCCTCCTAACTACCACACCACACCACACCAACGGGAGGACGTTTCAGCTCTCGACAGATTTAACGTGCATCGCTGCCCTACACGGCGGGTCTTTAGTGGTATAGGAATCGAACTCATGACATGCCTGCCATGATCCGATACCTTAACCACTGGGCTACCGCAGCCCTAGTATTTCTGTCGCAGGAAAATGATGAAATTAGGGATTTCATCAAATCCCTAAGGAGATGATCAATTCACGGGAGATGCTAATGTCTCTTTGAGATCATTTCCCCTTTGTAAGTGTCGTAAGATTCAAAAACTATTTAAATCAAACCAATTAACATTCAGTTTTTCTCATCGATCGCCTTATCTTACTAAAATATAGCATTGCCAAGGAATTTTGAACTAACTGATTTTATAATGTCGATATGTCATATTTATTACAGAGAAACGCTGTGTGCATTACTAGATATATTGTTACGTTAAATCATTCAAAATTCAAAGTTTTTGTGCAGGCGTAGATGTGGAAAATGGGGTGCCTACTTAAATTTCAACTTCGTCATATGATAGTGATTCAAAATTAAGAGGTGTACTGTTCATGTTTAACAAGCCGTTCAGTTGGATAAAGATAGACAACTAAAAAACTAGTCCATACGTTGCACAGCTCAGTAAGATTAACGATATAATATATCTTTTATCACTTTATTTATTAAAATATAACTTCTTTAGGCGCGTTTTGCTGAAGAGTAAATCTAAATTAAGCGTCAGGCTAAACTGCGTAACGCTCAATCGGTTTTCCTCGGCTCCATTCGGCAATCGTACTCGTTTTGGAAGACGCTCTCTTAGCTTTGAAGTAAAAATTTTTTAGGCACGTGTTTTTTTTTAAAGCAAAAATTTCATGCACCCTTTTCGCGTAAAATTTTATTTCTTTTATTTAAATATTGTTGTCATGCAGCCCACTTCCACTCAACGAGTGAACTCTAGTGAGTGACCAAGAGAAGAGGAGCGCAAGCAAAAATAATTGAAAAAAAAGATTATTCTATGTAGGAGATCAAAGATAAAAAGAAATGATTGATTGAATATTAACGTCGCACTATTCAGCTACACGAGGGCTTTTGGCGACGGACCACGTAATTTTGAACCATGGTCAAGTGACGCGGACGACACCTGAGCTGGCACCCCCCTCTCCTAAATACCACACCACACCAACGGGAGGACGTTTCAGCTCTCGACAGATTTAACGTGCATCGCTGCCCTACACGGCGGGTCTTTAGTGGTACGGGACTCGAACTCGTGACAAGGCAAGCCGCGATCCGATACCCATACCACTCGGCTACCGCGGCCACCTAAAAAGAAATGAATCATGGGGTCTATTTTTTGATTCAGTAGAAAGAGCATTTAAGTTCAAAATGTAGCAAAAATACTAAATTTTAATGATCTTTTTGCGAGAAAGTTGTCAATATTTTGGTTTATATTAGTGATGACAACTAAGAGATTACGAGAAAATAAAAGTATTAATTGTGTAAAAAAGTACCTCTCCTTTTGTTTGCTTAGAGAATTTTAAGAAAAGTAAACGGGGCTCTCAGAGTATAAGTTTTCCTAACCGTACTTAGTATACAGCGTTTTATGAGTTATATAAACAATATACTTGCGTATTATCCCATACGGTATTGGCGACATCATGTAAAAGAAAGTCATGGTTGCCAATTCAGCACGTACGACACATGAGAAAACAGGGTTGCCAACTTGGCGAATTATTTTGAACGTTAGTATTGCTGCTATGGTACGTAAGTACCATATCAAAAGTTACATTTTATAAATATAAAAAGAAACATAAGTAATTTGTATATAAATATTTTTAAATAATTAGACTACCGTATGTACTCGAACCTAAGCCGCACTATTTTTCCAGTGCTAATGCTACTGAAAATCGGGTGCGGCTTAGAATCGAAGGCAAAACATTTGTGAGTTGTGAACAGCTAAGTTTCGATCCCTTTCAAAAGGAAAAAGGTAGGCATCCATTCTGGCCACTTGCATTGATGACATCCCATTTTGCAGTTTATCTTAAACATCGTTGTCTGCTCGTATTTAGAATTTTTGTATATACTTTTTAATTACCTAAACATCAAAAAGATTTTGGTAATACCATCAAGACGTGTTCACTATGACTCAAGAATGAAAAATAATGACTGATGGTTAGTGTAGCTATAGGTTCATGTACGTATTTGAAAGTTTTTAATGCTGGTAAACAGTGACATAACGTACAATTCTCACATCTAAGTGGGGTGGGGGGGGGGCAGGATTCTAGGGTTCTAGGGGCCCAAAGTTTGACTGATGCCAAGTATGGTTTGAGGCCCAAAACCTCACTTTTCAGGGGATCCCTAATATTCTCCGTTACACCACTGCTGGAAAATAAATTAATCATAAATTTCTTGTTATTTCTCATTAAAAAATTTTTTTTAAGAAATTTTTTTTTGTATTGGATATCGATGAACTTTTACATTCCTCAAAAACGTGTAGAGAATTTGGAGGTGCGGCTTAGAATCGATAGCGACTTAGATTCGAGTAAATACGGCAATTGACATTTAAATCTTATATACTTATATAAATATGTAAAAATGCATAATTGTTGAAACATTGTGGAAAATAGATGAAATAAATGAATCCATCGATGAATGGGCAGGAAAAGGAGATTTACTTAACGCCCGCATACGAAAATGTCGTGAAAGAAAACGTAGTACATCCGAACGATTGGATTATCTTGCCCAGAATGAATTATAAGTTTTCACTTCTATCGTGTGGTCATAAGCATACACACAATTTTTGTTTAATTTGAAGCTACTTGATTAAATTTAACTTCAATCTACGATGCTAAAGATAAGAATAAATTACATCAGTATTACCCAACTCTTCCCGTCTGAGAACCATTACCATTTTAAGAGGGAATAAATCATATTTCCATAAAAAGTTCCTTACCTGCCATTTTTAAATTGTTATTAACATAATTTTATCTTTACTAGTAGACTAAACGCCTGCCACACACACGATAAATATTTTCCTCGATCTCCGTAAGATAGATGAGAATATCAGTTTGGTTTCAGACAGAAGGGAAATTAAATTATTAACTCCATGAAAAAAATCATACAAAGAAAAAAAAAAAAAGAGGAAATATTAATGTAATAAAGTAATGGAAAGTAATTGTGTGTTTGGCGGACAAACGTCATCTCTTGAAAACATTAGCTTTAATAATCTCACTATAAGAATTAAAAAATATGCGCAAAGATAGGAAGAGGAAAATATCAGTGCCCGTACAGTTTACGGCCAACCGATTGTGGTCAGCTTTCGGTAGCCCGTACGGTGTGCGGAAAGGCAGGGGTACTCAACCTTTTTTCCCACCGGGCAGCATGCAAGAGACAGGTATTTCACGCGGACAGCTACATGAGGTTAAATTAGGGGGGCATTTTTTTTTATTTCTAATGGTCTGCGAATTGGTCATGAACCATTGCAGACCTAGTACATCCCCCGGAAGCTGGTATCACTTTTTAGTGCTGCACCCTATAGGTGGATACCAATCGCCGCAGGTAATTTTGATGCCTAGTTCCCTCCCTAGAGGGAGGCACCTGAGCTCTAACGATAGGATTTAATTTTGCCGAGAGCATCTAAGCCAAACAGGCCCTCTAGGGACGTCTTACATGGCGTATAATAATACGATATGGCCGCTGTGGATTTTCTGCATCATGAAAATCCCCTGACCTGGGCCGGGGTCGAACCCACAGCCTTAGGTGCAGAAGGCCAGTGACAAACCTACCACGCCACCCAGTCGGCGAGGGGGGGGGGCATTGAGACGATTATTTTTTCCTTTTTTTGTTCAATTGACTATAAAAGCGGATTTTTTTTAGTTTTTTTAAAACTATAATTCATTAAAATAATTTTTCTTGTCACATTGATTCTACCCGTTTACTAGAAGTAGAAAAATAATCTGTGCACATCTGACGAAATCCTTAAAGGAAGAAAAAGTAGAATTAGTCTCAAAAAGTACTTATTGTAAAGTTACATAAAAAAAATTTTCTTTTCTTTTTTGTAACTTCGTAAGAGTTATGAAATTGTTAAATTGTAAAAAGTATGGAAAAACAATTATTAGACTTTTAGCAAATATTTTAAATAATGAGGTATTATAATTAAAATTTTGTCTTGGAAACTCTCTTTAAATTTTATGTACGAGTTTCAAATTTAAGGAATTTCGCGTTATTTCGATTTATTCATTTCAATTGTTGAGTTTTGTAAAATATAGTTGAACAGCTTTTTTAAAAAAGTTAATGAAAAGCGCACTATAACATGTTAGATAGCTGTCCTACTATATAGGAAGATAGGTGCACGACCACTGGCTTAGGTAGCTCTGAGCAGGCCTTGTATCAAAATTCCTTCGGGGCCCTTTTTTACATATGGGAGCTTTGTATGTAATTACATATGTAGTTACATATGTTGGGGCCCTATAGCCTAGGGTCCCCGTATCATTAATACGTCCCTGTGTACGACAGACAGTTGTGCTGAACAAATGTTTCAGGAACACTGGCGTAACGGAGAATATTAAGGCTCCCTGCAATGTCAGGTTTTGGGCCCTAGCCCAAAGAAGTGCAAAGCCATAATTTTTGGAGTTTCTAAAATTCTGGGCTCCCCCCAGATACGGTGGCTGCGGTAGCCTAGTAGTCAAGGTAACTTGCAGGCAAAAATCGTATTTTGTTCAAGTTATTGTAGTTTTATTGTCCTTTGTGATGATTGATAAATAGCATGTTCAACTTTTTCTTGAGTGTCTTTTTGAAAGTGGGTCTTGTGGTACACTTTTGGCTTTACATCTTTCTTAATGGAGTTCTTTAGGTAGCATTTGAAAATTTTCCTTTCAACTGAAAAGTTTCATGTTCATCGCTTTTGTGGAACTCACTTTCGCTATCATGATATCCATTATTTCATCAAATTATTCCCTTGCTTGATCAGTTTCAACTTCATCCAATAGAGATTGCAGATGCCCATATTTTTTTTTAATATTCTGTTCATTTATATTTATAAACCATAATGAGTCATTCAATACAGCTATCAAAACCACTAAATCATACTCAGGGGATGCATCCTCCTACATGACAGTCTTCATGGAAACTAAAATGCATCTGCCACATATCTAAATTTTTAAGAATGGCAAACATTGTTTACAAATCTTAAGGTACTTGGGTTGACTGAGTTCCCCGCGCGACCACTTTCGTTCCAAAATACTTTCTATGAACAGGCTACATCCCCCCCTCCTTGAGAACGACTTAGTGGTTTTGATAGCTGTGTTGTATGACTCAATATGGTTTATAAATGTAAATGAACAGAGTATAAAAAAAAAATGGGCATCTATGCGATCTATGTTGGAAGAAATTGAAACTGATCAAGCAAGAGTAGAACCTGATGAAATAATGGATATTAATCCTAATAGTGAAAGTAACTTTGAGATAAGTGAAGAACATGAAACTTTTGAGTTGAAAGGAAAGTTTTCAAATGCTACCTAAAAAACTCCATCAAAAGTAGAAGCCACAATTAAAAAGACACACTTGGGCCCGAAAAAAAGCAACAAAAAAAATTCATCATTTTTGTCGATCATCAAAGGCAATAAAAAACAAAAAAAAAACTTTAACAAAATTTACAGTTTTTGGGCCCCCAAAATCTTCCTGTAATTCTAACGAAAAGTGTCTGTGATTTGTGTCCTTTAATGATTTGTGTCCTTAATTTGTGTTCTTTTAGCAGATTTGAAACATTTTAGGTCAGTTTGATTGGATTTTTTCTCAAATTATCAAAATAAAATTGAAAAGTTTTTAGAAGTAGATAATTATCCTTTCTCTTTTTTTTGAATCATTCAGTGGAATTATGATTTTTATAATGTACAATAAAAATAATAAAAAAAGGATTGGGTGACTCAGTCACCCTGCGTGACCATTAACGTTAGTATCGAATACACGCCTGCTACGGGATTAACTCATTACGAGATTCGTTTTGAATAGTCCTCTTCTCCGATTTGTATCTCAAAACTCTATAGGGTGAGCTCGGTTCCCTTGGGCATTCCCTAATAACCCTAGTTTTTCTTCAAATTGTGATGTGTTAAATACAACTATTGACTCAGGACTAGAAATTCGTATGTTGAACTTTTGGCATATACTTTATCCCACTCTATCGTAATTCTAACGCACGCGTGTCAAACTCGCGTGCCGCATGTGTTCAGTAACACAAATACCTATTTCTTAAAAGAACAACTAAAACAAGAAAATTATATATTTTTATTTACACTTCTTATGACATCTATTTCAATTCTAGATGTGGCTGCGGTAGCCTAGTGGTACAGGTAACGGACTCATGGCTGGAGTGTCTTGAGTTCAAGCTTAGTATATATATATATATACCGCTGAAGATCCACCGTGTAGGGCAGCCATACCGGTTAAATCTTTTGAGAGCTCAAGCATCCTACCGATGGTGTGGTGTGGAAACTAAGAGAGGGGGTAGCAGCTCAGGTGTCGTCCTCGTCACTTGACTATGGTTCAAAATTACGTGGTCCGTCGCCAAAAGCCCTCGTGTAGCTGAACAGTGAGACTTTCATCTTCACTCAATCGCCAATAGCCATCGAGTTGGTTTATAGTGCAATATTAATAAACACGCACTAATTATTTTGCCTGCTAATTGGCGCATGCGCGTTTCTAATCTTGGTTTCAGCACTTTTGATGAGATCATATATATATTTTTTAAAGAAATTCAGTACTTGTGTGTGAAATAGAATACACATATTTTCCTATTTTTCAATACCAAAGCTTTATTGGTATTTACTCAAAAAGAAATTTGTATTCCTTATCATACTAGGGTTTACCCGGAATATTTTTTAAGTTTTCCACATTAGTATGTGTTAACATTTCTGCGTTTTCAATTGCGAAGATTATGCAATAGTTATTAAAATACACTTGTCAGAACTAAGGCATTGTCTGTTCAGTAATATTTCACAAAGATCTCGATATATTTCTTTTATATACAGTATGCTGCTTTATTCTAAGGGCCTATCATTCATTTTACATATCACACTATAACGAATAGATAAATTTATGCAGGTACACATTTCATTTCACCATTGTTCGGTCATAAAAACAGAACAATGAATCTGGATATGGAAAACCAAGAGATACATAAATGCATATTATATGTATAGAAAACAATTCCAAACCATATGTAGTCACAACTTACTAGAACGAAATTTACTTATTTAAAATTTCTAATAAAAGAAAACCCACCAAATAAGGAAGGAAAGATAAATATTCAAATCCTAAAAACGTCTGGCTCAACTCCGAGCGGCATATGTAGTTTCATTAAAACGGATTGCTAGAAATGCAGACACAGAAACTGATACACATCAGCCATGAGTGAGATGGAAATCAGATCACACAAACGATTTTTTGTCTCAACTGACCTTCAACCATACCCAGAACATTCGAGTATTAATGTTAAGGAAAATCCGATATTCATCTATTGTTTAGTCTGTTCCTATCTCCTCAACCCTTCTGTAATGATTCGCAAATAAAAGAACCGGAATCTAGATTTTTGGAACAATGATCTCTTATTTGAACATTGGATTTGAAAATCCAGAAAGAACCACCAAGGGATCAAAACGAGAGGAAATTACTAGAAAGCGAAGATAGGGAATCAAAGGTAAATTTTTACACGGTAATCCAAGTTTTACGAGTTTATGTTCTTAGTAACTAGGCTTCGCGTAGATAAAAATCCATTTCTTAGTGTGACTCACAATCTGTAATATCATCTCAGAATGCTTTTGCCATCTATGACACGTAATTTGGTTTCTTCATAGCCAAAAGACACACCGCTAGGTGCGCGTTTGCTGATCGTAGATATCAACTGTCGCCCTGAGCACTTCCATGAATATTTCGTCCGCCCGGTGTAATTAAAACGCCATCAAAGGAGAAAAGGAAATGTTTTGGCGATGATGAGGCGATTGGCGACGAGTTGGCGACTGAGAGGATTCATCACTGCCTTAAACAAAATTTAGGTTTCGGTTTGAATGTTAACGAGTTTCGCGCGATCTTCAGTTTTCGTTTTGTTTTTCTGTTTTATTGTCTTTTTCAGATTTTTTTTAATTTCAGTTTGTGTATCGATTTATTTTAATGTTCTTTTACGAACTTTGAAATTCGAACTGAATTTTTAGTTTTCGGTTTAGTTTTTAAACATAGGGTTCGAAAGTTTTTATTTTTCTTCTAATTTTTAATTGAATTTAAATGTTTTACTTTTGAGAAAAATGGTTACAACTATTTAAAATTTGTATTTTCTGTCTTCTCTCATCAATTTTATTAAGGGTTTTGTTCATTTTATGTTTGTGATATATACAGTGAAATACGTTTAACGTGAAAATGCTTAAGAAGAAATACCGGCTAAAACGAAATAATATAACCATCCCCACAAATTGCTACGTATTTTCACGTATTTTTATCTCTTAACACAAAAAGATTTTTCTTTTGGGAATGAACAACATCCAAAAAACACCAACCGTATTGAAATGTTCTATTGTTTTATCGGAAGAATTAATCATTGTAGATGATGATAATGTGCACAGCTCCAATTATGGTAAAAACCTTTTGGAGTATGTTCAAAGCTCAAAAAATATCATTCACGATGAAAATGAAATGAATAATTCAGCTCCTTTTCCCACATCATCCGAAATGAGGAACGTCATAAAAGTAGGTACAGTTATTAAGACGCACATTCCAATGATGACATGAATAACAAAATGGACAACATCGAACAATTTATAGACAGTTTAATGCTAAAAATCAACGCAAAAGAAAAATATCAAATTATTTTCTAAAGACTCAATAAGTCAAATTTTTTGAAAAACAAAAGAAAACTTAGCATTAAATTTCCTTAAGTTTTTCTGAATGTTTTTGTTTCTTTTTTTTAAATGCATGCATATATACAGATCTATGTAAATATTATAAATTCTAATAAACTTAATTTCGTTGATATATGTTTTTTTTTTCTTTTTCTTTTTTTGCAATATTCTTTAACACGAAATTTTTTTAACAAGAAAAAATATTTCAGTCTTTTTCCAATTTCGAGTTAAGCGATTTCCACTGTATTTGGTTTCTATTCCTCTGTATATCTGAAAGTGCTACACATTTAGATTCTTCCCATTGCTTCAAAAAGATTAGATTGGTAGTAATAATAAAAGTAAAAAATAATTTTTTTCTTTTTGGTGGCAATTATTTAGACGAGTTACAATAGACATATTTATAGGAAAATGTTTTACATAATTAAAAAGGACGATAAAACTCAAGTTCCAAGATGACAATAAAATTTTAAAAAATTATAATGGAGAAATAAAACAGTGCTAAAAAAGTTAGAATAGAAGAGTTATTTAACTAAAATTTGCAATATTGGACAGCTAAAATCCATTGATTCAGTTTTTTGGAGTTCAGTATTTTATCTTAACTATAAATTATTTTATTTTAATAAATTTTATTTTTTTCCATTATCATTTTTATATTGTATTCACAGTCTCAAGAGTAATTACGCAGACAAAATTGAGATGATATCTTCGAAAGGAAAATCAAAAAATTTAGCCATTTATTGGTTAATTTTTTTTTACCGTCGATGATATTGAGTCTACTAAATTTTAAAAAGAGAGATATTTTCTACACTCCTTCAAAAATACTTTTTTGAGATTTTGCTTATTTTTCTGGTCAAATTTGATAATTTTTCAATCAATCCCACAGTTGGATTAATATCTAGTTATTAGAAAAACGCTCCGAATTTTATTATTTTTTTATTTATTTATTTTGTGCAATGTAGAGCAACCATTCTTGTACAACTTGCAGTATGTATGGATCAGTCTTGTTAAAAGGTATATGATTTAACTTCTTAATTTAGAGATGCATTGGGATATTTTTTCCCTTTTTAAAATTTTTTTTCCATTGCTGTTTTTTAAAATTCTGCAATTTGTATAACAAATTTTTGAAAAGTTCTCAGGGGATAATTCAGCATGTTATTCGGATTTTTTAACACGCTTTTATGAACTTCACTTGTATGTAACGGAATCCTGTTTTTTACCCACTTTAAAAGGCGTTTAAATATTTTTTTTTAAATTTGTAAGAACCGATGAAAAAAATGCAATAGTTTTAAATTTTATTAAATTTTCCACCAGATTAAGTTTTCCCCTTATTCCAGGTTTGGCGACTAATTACAGATCCTATTTCCAGATTTGGTGACTAAAGATTGAAAACCCGCAAAAGCCAGGGTTTTCCAACTAAAAAAAATCCCAAAGTTTAAATTTCATCGATAAAAAATGATTGTTAAAAAAAAAAAAAATGCTTTATTGCAGATCAAATAAAAAGAAAATAAATTATATTTTAAAAAAAACTAAAAACGCGCTTTTATAGTTAATCGAACTAAAAGTAAAAAAAAAATTTTTAAAAGAAAAAAATTTTAAAAAAAAAATTAATGTCATTGGGGTTAAAGCGTGTGGGTGCCGTACACTTTTTTACCTAACCGTATTTCGTTAAGAACTGGGGATTGATTGAGATTGAATATTAACGTCGATGTTCAGCTACACGAGGGTTTTTGGCGACGGCCCCGAAATTTTTGATCATGGTAAAGGAGGGATGACACCTGAGCAGCATCCTCTCCCTAACTCCCACACCACACCAAGGAAATAGAACTAGTAAGAAATTATAAAATTGATATCGAGTCCCCCGCTTTACCACAATGACATTAATTTTTTCGTTAACATTTTTTTTTATATTAAAGATTATTTCTTACTTTTTATAGTTTGAAATTAAAAACGGGTTTTTAGTTTTCTAAAAAAATAATTTATTCTAATGTTCTTTTTGGGTTTCCCCAATTTGATTTTCAAAACTTTCGGATGTCCACGATCGTACATGTTAAATTTATTTCCATTTAAAAAAAAATAGAATTGAAATTTTTACGCCTTTTCATTTTTAAAGGGGAATTCAATGAAAATTCCTTAAACGAAACAAGGGGCTGGGAAAAATTTTTTTGTGTCGAAAAAATTCTGTGTTAAGGGGTATTCCAAAAAAATCCATATAGAGACAAAAATAAGTTTATTAGAGTTTATTTAATTTACATATGTAGATATGTATATATGCATATATTTAATAAAAATCATCAAAACAAAACACATTCGCTATAGCCTAAAGAAATTTAATAAATAATTTTCAAATTTTTTGAAGAACAAAACATTTACTGAGTTTTTGGAAAATAATCTGATATTTTTCTTTATATTGTCTTTTTTAGCATCAAATTGTCAACATATTGTTCAATATCATCCCTTTTGTTATTCATCTCACCATTGGAATGGCCAAAAACTTTCCATGATGTTCTTCATTTGGGGACAGGAACAGAAGCCGCACATTTATTTCACCTTCGTCGTCGGAATCTGCATAAAGAAAATTTTTGAACTTTGAAAAAACCAAGATGTTTTTTCGACAAAAATTTGCTGTCAAATTTCATTATCTACTACAACGAATTCTTCCAATGATGCAGTAAAACAGTTAAATCCGGCTGGTGTTTTTCGTATTTTGCTTATTCCCGGATGGGAAATCTTTTCGTGTTAAGTGATTTTCGTTCCGCGTTAAGAGAAAAAATGCACAAAATACATAGTACTTTGCGGGGCCGGTATTATTTCGTGTTAGGTTTTTTTCGTCTTAAGCTTTTTCATTTGATTCCACGTATTGGAAACTTTGCTTATGTGAATGGTTTTCTTCATAAATTCCGGCGCATGGTATCCAGGCCTTCGTAACATGTTTCAAATTTTCGCCGGATCGCATGATATTCTCAAATTGTTTTATACTTCAACTATGAATTTTGGGGTATATATATATATATATATATATATATATATATATATATATATATAGTAATATAAAATAAAAATGAAGAAGTACTGAACCTACAGTACTAAAGCAGGAAGAAATTGGAATTCACCAGACACAAAAAAAAGTAGATACAAAAGTCTTTTTAACTAAACTGGGACCTATTTGATTTCTAAGGTTGCCGGAATTAGGGGTTTGCAATGCTTTTTGGGTCCAACCTTCCCGTACAGGAAACTTTTGACATAATAGGGATATATATATATATATATATATATGTATATTCTTTTCTTTGTTTTCTCACTATAATCTGAGTTTTCGAATCTTTACATTGTACCGATCGCCTAGTTCTTAAGGTATCCGACTACGTTCGGAACCGGGATTTTCCAAAAGGGTATAAATGGATAATATTTATATTTAGTGTTTCTTAGATTGCTATAAAAAACTGTTTTAAGAGATTATTACAGTAAAAATTATTTTAAAATATTTTGACAAAAATGAACTTAGAATGACCCATTTTCAAAATTTTCCCTTTTTTATAAAAAAATGCTTTATTTTTAAAATATTTTGCCCGTATATTTAGACCTCTGACAGAGGCTGAACTAAAATTTTTGAAAATATAACTTAGGGGGATTTATCCTTTTTTTACTGCAACAGGGGGAAAAAAATTTTAAGGAAAAACGGGATAATTTGGTAATTTGGTGGTAACTCTTAAAATAATCTGAATTTTTCAAAGATCCTAGTTCAGACTCTCTGGAGAAGTCTTTACTTTATATAAACACACACACACAAAATATTATTATAGAAGCATTTTTTATAAATGGAGAACATTTTGAGAAAAAAAGGTTTTTCTAAGTTAATTTTTTGCCAAAATATTGTATTTAAATAATATTTTTTGTCATAATGTCCTTATAAAACAATTTCATGCATGTATTCTAATCTAAATGACACTAAATATCATGAAAAGTATCCGTTTATGCGCTTTTTTAAAATCATGGTTTCGAATGCAGTCGGATACCTTAAACGTTTCAAGTATTTCTTTCAGCTTGGAGCTTTTCAATAATTTTTTGTACTGTTACAGAGTCTTTCTTAATGATTTTAGAGATTTGCCCTTGTGGGAAACCTACTTGATGTGTTCAGTCTTACAGTCAAAACCTTAACCCGGGGACAGTCACGCGGGGCACAGTCACACCCCAGGCTCACGAAATCTTTAATTTTGGATAAACTATTTTACCAATGACCTTGTCAGTATCCTCCTATATGACAGTCTTCAGGGGAATTAAAATGTATTTGTCGCATATCTTCCTCCTTTTTTGGGGGCGGCAAACGTTTTCTTACAAATCTTAAGGTACTTGGGTTGACTGAGTTCCCCACGCGACCACTTTCGTTCCAAAATACTTTCTATGAATTGGCTACATTTTCATCTTGTGAACAAATTAGAGGTTTTTATTGTTGTGTTGTATAACTCATTATGGTTTAGGCATGTGTGTAAATGAACAGAAAGAAAGAAATGGTCCTCTGTGGGATCCCTATTGGATGAAGTTGAAACTGATCAAGTAAGGGAAGAACCAGATGAAATAATGGATATTAATCATGACAGCAAAGCAAATTTGAGAAAAGTGATGAACATGAAACTTTTTTGAGTAAAAAAGAAAGTTTTCAAAAATACTACCTAAAAAAAACTCTATCAAGAAAGATATTTAGTCAAAAGTGTACAACAAGACGCATTGCGCCCTGTCAAAAAGACACAAACAAGAAAAAGTTCAACATGCTATTTGTTGATCATCAAAGGGCGATAAAACTACAATATCTTGAACTAAATAGGACAGTTTTTCCAGCAAATATCATTCCTGTAATGTTAGCGAAAAGTGTCTGTTATTTGTGTTCTTTAATAAAGTAACGCAAATTTGAAACATTTTAGTTCTGTTCGAGTAAACTCAAGTCCTTAGATCCAGTTCGATCGAATGAAGGTTAGGAATTTTTTTTTGACAGAAGGTCTTAGTTTTATTAAGAAAGGGTTACACATTTTAAAAATTATAGGTTCCAACGATAGGCGAATTTTTTCAATAATACGAGTAATGCAAAAGTTATGAAGAAATTTTACGGGAGAAAAGAAAACATTGAGTCGGGGGCAGTGGCGCACAAGAGGTGTCATAGGGTCCGGACATCCCCAATAGCCCTTGATTTTTTCGATTGGTTATAATCCTATGTATATATTACGTAAAATTTAATTATGTATTTGTTATAAATAATTAATCTTATTAATTATTGCTAATTATTTATTCAATAATTTATTTTGAACTGTTTTTGTTCCCGAAAATCAAAAGAATATGTTGGGCGGCGTATTGGAGAAAGGTACCAAAAAGGTGGACTTTCGACCCTGAACCCCTCCCTTGAAAAATTTCTTGTGTGCGCTACTGGTCGGGGGAATACTTTCTTAGATTTTATGAAACCTTCAACATCAAAATAGCTTCGGCTTGCGATTTTGTATTTGAGCTACCTAAGATTTTATTAAACATTTTTCTTCTAAATTGTTATTTTCTTTCGTCGCTGACCCCAGTTAAAAATAATTTATATGTATTTATAAACACACACAAAAATCAAAATCCGACTCTCTTACGCGGTTATCTCAATCAATCCCACTTGAGTTTGAGGTATTACTTCATCCTTTTGGCGCAGCATGCCGTAGCCGTTGAGTCAATGATTAAATTTATAGTTCGATATTTTAGTTGTGGCCGTGGTAGCCTAGTGGTCAAGGTATCAAATCGTGGCTGGCTTGTCACGAGTTTGAGCCCAGTACCACTAACGATCCGCCATGTAGGGGAGCGATGTACGTTAAATTTGTCGAGAGCTCAAATGTCCTCCCGTTTGTGTGATGTGGTAGTTAGGAGAGGGGTGCCAGCTCAGATGTCGTCTTCGTCACTTGACTATGGTTCAAAATTACGAAGTCCGTTTCCAAAATCCCTAGAGCAGCTGAACAGTTTCTACGTCAATATTCACTCTCTTACTCGATATTTTAGTTAACCCCACATGGGAAGTGTATTCGACCAGAATTGTGAAGACAGTGCTGTGCTGCTTAGTGCTAAAATTTCTGTGTCACCTCTAAGGCGGCTGTTGTTACACATTTGTATAGATAAAGTCAACTGAAGTGAAGACAAGACCTTAGCTGACCTTTTTTTTATCGTTATGAAGACTCCCAAAGAAAAAAAAAATTAATTTTCAATGTAACTATATTATTTTTCTATGGAGTAGAGATTGTTTGGAATCCAATGACACTGTTTTGTAGGAATTATGAGCATGTAGATTAAAGTTCTTATAAAACATGAAATTTTACGAACAATACCGGGCTTTATATAAGTTTTTGAGCTTGGTTTGAGCATGACTTGGAATACCTGGCCTCAGACATACATTCATGTTGTGCTTTGAAAATTAATGAAACTGGATTATAAAAAAAATCTAACTTCAAGCTAGTTATTAAGCGCTTTTATAATTGCCATTGCAACTTCCAACTAGCAAAAGAAGGATCACCGCGAAGTCATCCATAGGTTAGAAATGTATTAAGCATCTGTTTAAAACAGTGGAAAGTACACTGAATCTAATTTTTTATGAATTCTGATGTATATGTATAGCATAGAATATATTGTTAAACTTACAAGGAGAGGGCACGACTAAGGAAATTCATTTGGGGTCGAGACTTACAAATTAATTACATAAAATATCATTTAATATCTAATAAACCTTCATAAATAAGTTTATTTAATTTTAAAAATAATTAAATGAAATGAGAAAAAAAATTGACCGATGAATCGAACCCAGACCTAGCGCATAGTATGCAGACGATATATCAACCAAGCTACGAAATCGTTGGAGAAAATGAAATTTAATTGTATAAAAGCTAAGCATGAATTTCGAAGGCATTTTTCTCCGAATTGACTGGCCATTCGGCGGAATTGCATTGATTGAGGGTTGAACATCCTAAAGGAGTACTATTATTACAACTGTCTCGACCCCAAATGAATTTCCTTAGTCGTGCCCTCTCCTTGTTTGATGCATTTTTTTATGTTTGTAGTTGAAAACAAAGAACACACACACAGTTTTAACAAGAAAAGTAAAACTTGAGACTTTTTAAGACAAAATAAACAGTATATATGCCGCAGGGAAATGACGAAATTAGGAATTTCATCAAATCCCTAAGGGATATGATCAATAAACGGGAGATGTTAAAATAACATCTCTTCAAGGTTGTTTCCCTGGTGAAAGTAATTGATTTTATCAATCCTTGAACGGTTTGATTGAAATGATGAAATGAACTAGTCAGGGTTTGCATTGGCAAAATGCTGTCCAGGGAGAGTATTAGAAAAATTACTAGAACTAAGCTATTTTCGGAAATTATAAAAAGTAACGTTGGAAAAAATCTTGATTAGTTTTATATTTTGTCTTGAAATGAGTCATATTATAAATACAAATATTTTTATCCTATTAATTAGTAGTTTACAGAAATACGAAAATTCATGCAAAGATTCAATGGTATCTTTCCTAGTATTTTTATTACATTTTTTAAAAATTAATTATAAAAACGCCCCTGCAGCTTTATCTAAAATCTTAATTTATTCACTTTCAACCTCATTACGACATACTGAGAGTTTAATATTCCGTTTTTCTAAGATATCAATACCAGATATTTATAGACTCTTCCGCTGCACGTTGGAAGCTAAATAAAGTAAAAGATATAAAACCCTGTTGCGACTTTTTATCTGCATCAGATCACAAACAAACAAAACAAAAAAAAACTTGAAAACGTCGAAAAAGTAAAACAGTTTGCACGTTTCCAAAACAAGAATCTCAATCTAAAAATATCAACTCGCGTTACAAATAAAAAAAAGAGCAAAAATTTTCATTCTGTGATACGCTTGGCGACATTGCCATGGATGATCCCATCATTAGCCTGTCATCGCCTCTTGGCGTGGCTACACCTTCCGCTTGGCGAAATGTAGTTTCGGTTCTTGTTGCAGATGGTAGCAATTCGCCAGGAGTAGTTGACACGGGATACAAGTGAAACAGCTTCCAATGGTGTTCCTAATAACGTGGATGCTTTTTCCAAGTAGAATCCCATGTCGCGTAGAAAACAACCCAACCCAAAGCCTGCGAAACGTAAGTTTTTTAGAATTTTTTTTCTGGTTCCCGCCATTTTTTACTGTTTGGTTTTGTTTGTTTATGTTTGGCTAGTTTTGGTATGGAATACGTCATCTATTTTAGTTTGTGGAAGACCGAGTTCATTTTAAATTAAATGTTTATAATATATCGTATAAAAATCATTGTACTTTTTTAGATGAGGTTCGAAATATTCTTTGGAATTCTCATATTTTTTATAGTTAGAATTTTTCAGGATATAAATGATAAAAATGTTTTGGAGATGGAGAATTGTTTCCCATTTGTGTTAGTGATAATATTTTTGGAATATAAGTATTTATAAAAAAAATAAATAAAATAAACAACTGTAATAACTTACTATGCTGATGGTAAAACTTTTGATATTTTTCAGACTTCTTCTAAATGTTTTTACTAAAATAATACTGTGTATTTTTAGAACGTTATAATTAGTTTATCTCTTTGAGAGAGCTATTTTCGAATGAAAAATGCTAGTTATTTTATACAAAAGTGGTCGTAATATTGTATTCTATTTACATATAGTGTAAATAAAATTTTCAGTTCTTTATGCTTTCAGATTAAAATACTGAAACAGATTTCAATTTCTGGAAAAAATATCTTTTGTATTTTAACTCGTTATGATTTTCAATGATTTAGATGCAAGACTAGCAATTAAGAATCAGTTAAGGTAAAGAGGCAACCCTAAAGATAAAGATGTTTGTTGGTTAGTGAGAAAAAAATCATGACAGCTCCTGAAAAAAATTGGGATATATTGATATACACGTGGGAATCACGTGTCTTTGTAGGCCTTCTCATCTTCATTTAATATCTCTGCTTGCATGATTTATTTAATACTATACAAAAATAACTACTTATTTTGAAAGATCCGAATATGAATTCGAGAATTTTTTTCATATAATATTAATTTCCCATACGAGAATAATAGTTTTGGGAAAAAATTTCATCACTACCATTACTACAAGAAAAGATTTTTCTCGAAGAAATATTAGCAATTTCTTGGTTCAATAACTGGGGAAAACACTTCAAAAAAGATTCCTTTAACATTATTTACGTTTTTTATATTCTCTATAAGAAACTTAGTATCCGTGGCATATTACCGTTTATTATTACTTTTATGCAATATTGGTGGCCGCGGTAGCCGAGTGGTATAGGTATCGGACCGTGGCTTGCCTTGTCACGAGTTAGAGCCGCTGTGTAGGGCAGCGAGGCACGTTAAATCTGTCGAGAGCTGAAACGTCCTCCCGTTGGTGTGGTGTGGTAGTTAGGAGAGGGGGGTGCCAGTTCAAGTGTCGTCCACGTCACTTGACCATGGTTCAAAATTACGTGGTCCGCCGCCAAAAGCCCTCGTGTAGCTAAACAGTGCGACGTTATTATTCAATCAATCAATCAATTTATGCAATATTGTTCTTTTAAAGGGATGGAAAGGGCTTATATTGACATTTGTTTTCTTGAACTTTCAGATGTTTGTGGCCAGATCTTGTATTATAATTGAGAAAAATCATTTTCGTTCTTAATATTCTAATTTCTTTAACTGAATAAGTAGTATTTCATTACACAGAAAAAAATAAAGTGTTTGTAACTCACAATACATAATTCATGACAAACTCTTTCCTAAAATAAGAAACACTATTATACTTAAGGTATCCGACTACGTTCGAAACCAGGATTTTGCAAAAGCGTATAAATGGATAATGTTTATGATATTTAGTGTCACTTAGATTAGAAAATGTATATAAAATTGTTTTAAGAATAGTATTACAATAAAAACTATTTAAGATAAATATTTTGACAAAAATGAACATAGAAAATGAACCATTTTCAAAATATTCCCCTTTTGTAAAAATGTTCTATTATAATAATATTTTGCCGGGAAGTAGCTCGACCTCTGTACAGAGGCTCAACTAGAATTTTTGAAATATATAACTTAGAGGTGGTTTATCCATGTCTTACGACAACAGAGGGGAGAAATTTAAAGAAAAAAAACGCCGATAATTATTTCAATGGGTTGTAACTCTGAAAATAATGTGAATTTTCAAAAACCATAGTTGAGCCTCTGTACAGAGTTCTGAGCTATATGTAGGCAAAATATTATTATAATAGAAGCATTTTTCACAAAAGGAGAACATTTTGAAAAAGTTTATTATAAGTTAATTTTTTGCCGAAATATTGTATTTAAATATTTTTTTTGTCAAAATGTCCTTAAAACAATTTTATACAGGTATTCTAATCTAAGTGGCACTAAATATCACGAAAATTATCCATTAATGCGCTTTTTTAAAATCACGGTTCCGAACGTAGTCGGATACCTTAAAGCAAACTGATAACATTTATGAGCCAGTGTTTTACATTAGTGATATTTAAATTGGTATCTTTAATTGCATCAGAACTATATAACTATCATCTATTTATAACTCTGTCGTGCATAACTATAGATAAATATATATAATCTAAATTCAGAAAGAAGAAAAAAAAATTGGTTAATTTTTAAATGAAGTTAATATAAAACAATGATTAAAATAAGGTCTTTTCAAGCAACAAAATTGACAGCAAATTTTTACACTTGTGCCTGCTAAGATTTTTCTAGTTTGATGTTTACCTAGACTTCAAATACAAATAATGTTTATGTGATTGTTACAATCACAATGCGACTGTCACTCAATCCGTCATTCGTTTTTTTTATTATATTTTTATTAGAAAAAATAAAACAAAATAATTGTTACACGTAGAAAAGTGTCACTCAAGAGATAATGAAAGAAAAATGGAGAATCGTTGCAGTCATAATAAATTTGTTATTTGTTTTTATTGAAAGTTTTTTTTTAAGAGCACGTGTTTGCAAAGCGTGCGGTTTCGCAATAAAAGAGCACGTCAAATTGTGTTTATGATCTTTTTTCCTATCCTCTCTAGCATTAAAATCTCACCTGTAATCTAAACTTTGATGTTCCCAATAGAAATATGTGAATTTCATCTAAACTAATAAAAAGTAATTTGCATTGGTAATTGCTGCATTAGTTATTTTTTTAAAAAATAGGGTTGTGGATAGTGTTGAAAAAGGGGGTTCAGAGATTTGATCTAGTTTAAAAATCCATGTGTCATGATTTTAAAAATGATTGTGACTTGCTTAAAAATTAAACTTTTAATTTGATTAAAAAGAATGATTTGCATATCTTTTGGTCGAGATAAGTTTGAAAAGTTTCCTTAGGTTTAAGAAGTTTGTAGGTAGAATTTGAATATTTCTGATTAAATATTTTTATTAACCTTAGAATATTGAAAAGTTTTCGTTTAAATGTATTAAAATAAAATAAAGAAGCACACAAATATTTTTTTTCTTGTTGAATTGAAAGAGGAAAAAAAAATTTTTAATCCCTCTTAAAGTTCTGTTTTTCTACTTTTACTGATTTTTATCAGGTTTAAGAAACATATTATTGAATTTGAATTAAAAAATTTTAATTCATTTTTTAACTTTCTGAAGATAAAAAAAAATTAATGTTTGTTTTATACATTTAAAGTTTTACAAAATTTTTTTTAACGATTGTTAATATTCTTTCGATAATTAAATGTTTTAAGTTTTCCAAAACATTCAACATTTCATTTAGAAATCCTTTCTAAAAACTTTACTTTTTAGGTTTGAAGATCAAGTGCTTAGGATTTCTCTAAATTTTAAATTCTAAGAAGAAATATTAAAAAATTTTCGTGATTTATCATAAATTTATCGGCGAATTAAGAGTTTTAATACATAGAGAATTAGAAAAGATTAAATAAGAACCCAAACAATCCATAATTAAAATTTGGAAAGAAAATGTTATTCAATAAAAACATTTTTATCTGCTAAAAACAATGAAAACAATTGCACGACGGAAAAAAAAATCCTATTCGGAAAATGTCATTATTTTGTATAATGAAATAATTTTTTAATGCGTTAATTTTACATAAGTTTTTCACAGACCGGAAATTTTAGTAGTTATTCATGTGATTAATTTTACATGCATGTATTCAAATATCAAATAACATTATCTAGGAAATCGGTACTAATTCCTTAAAATCCTAAAATAATCCTACTTTTCCTTTTTGTTTTACTTGTTCTCAGTTTGGAAACAAGTATAGTGTTGAAAAAATAAGCCTTTTCTTTGGATTTTCCTCCGTTTATCGCCAATTGCCCAATTTCGTATTTAACCCAGTTGACAAAACTGGGACTCTTTGCGGTATGTAAAATCTGATACTTATCAGAATAGTCCCGCCCCTTTCAAAGAGAATTACATTTTTTAGAGAAAAAAATTATTCTTAAATTTTACAAATTATTTATCAGTAAATGTTATCAGTTCCGCTATCGGATCGTAATATTCATGTATTCTTTCCAAGTCCCCCCCCCCTTTATTTCAAAGTTTGTGTGCTTTTAATACAATTTCTTTCATGTTTGGCTGAATTACGAAGTCTTTTATCTCCAGCGTGATTTTATTTGAAATGAACTAATTGGCGGGACTTTCTTGGCATATTTGTTTTATTACGAAAGTGCCGAACGATTTTGACGTTGCATGAACTGGCTCTATTTTATATTCTATTTACTGTAATACCCCGAACTTTTTTTTACGAGACAGGTGGGATTGAGCGATAACCGCGTAAGTCGGGGTATAATTTTGCATATAAATACATATAAATTATTTTTAATTAGATCTGGAGACGCAAGAAAATATTAATTTAGAAAAAAATGTTTTTAAGGTATCCGACTACGTTCGGAACCGTGATTTTAAATAAGCACGTAAATGGATAATTTTCATGATATTTAGTGTCACTTAGATTAGAATACATGTATAAAATTGTTTTAAGGACATTTTGACAAAAAATTATTTAAATACAATATTTTGGCAAAAAATTAACTTAGAATAATCTTTTTTTCAAAATGTTCTCCTTTTGTGAAAAATGCTTCTATTAGGATATTATTTTGTCTGTATATAGCTCAGACCTCTGCACAGAGGCTAAACTATGAATTTCGAAAAATTCACATTATTTTCAGAGTTACAACCCATTGAAATAAAAATAAACTTCAAATAATTTTTTATTTATATATCACTCATTATTTTATTACTAAAATAACAGATAATAAATGTAAGATAATTTTATTGAGATGAGAGTATTAAATATTTTAATTACTTTTTTAAACTAGAAATGTGACTGAGTTTTAGTAAACCTTTGGAAAGTGTGCATAAACAAATGTTTCATATTTTTTGAAGTACAATGGAGAATATTAATAATCATAATGTTTCTTGAATTTATGTTTAATATCAAGAGAAATTGAAGAACATTTCTTTCTTTTTTTTTTTGAGAACATGAATAAAATTTAATTACATTTTCAAGCTAGATTTTTTGTTGAAACTCGTAAAACAATTGCTCATTACCTTTAAAAATTTAAATGTTAAACAAGAACAGTTATAAAAGTGACTAAAAATGACAAGTAAATTACAATATAAATAAAAAAGAAATTCTTGGCGACTTTGACAGAGCGCCAAATTCTTAAAAAAAAAAAAAAAGGTTAAAGATAAAAAAATTAGATGAAACTAAATAGCAATGTGATAATGAATAAATGAAGAAAATAATTGAAACCAATTTATAAACCTGAAAAATTCTAATCCAGTAATAAGTTAAAAAATTATAAAACATTATTATACATTTATTAAGTAAAGAAACTAATTAGAATGAAAAAAATTGCTAACATTCCGTGAAATACAACTGACAGTAACTTTAAAGTGGAAATTTATGACGATGATCTTAAATACAGTCTTAAAAATCAAATGAAATATTTCCAATACATAAAAGGAATTATATTTTGTTAAATAATTTTAATTTTGTGGTTTGAAAATTAGCTAAAATTAAAAACAGTCACTTAAATTGTATTGCTAAAACAATAATCATGCGAAATACTTGGCAGACTTGATTCCTTGATATCTACTCCTGGGGGAAAACCCGGAAAAGTTCA
>BMAV01001464.1:0-11191 GCA_019973955.1 Trichonephila inaurata madagascariensis | reverse complement strand
TGTTTTTTTTAAAAAAATGAAACACCTTCTTGAAAAAACATTTGACTGGAAAGCCAATTTCCCGAACGTTTTTAAAAAACCGGCCAATTTCACCAAACAGAGTTTTTCTTGCCAAATTCAACGCTGATCACGAATTTTATGGCCTTGTCGAAAAATTCCCAAATTAAGGCAAAATTTATGCCTAACGTTTTTTGAAATTGCCCCCTCTTTCAATAGTCTGTTTCGTGACATCCCACCACTATTTTTTTTACCTAGAAACTTCCAAAGTGCCCAAATTTTCAAAAAATTTAAACCCAGGAATCTAAATCTGTCTCCATTTCACGAAATTTTGAAATTTTTTTTTAAAAATGCACCTTCTTAAAAAACCGACCTTTTGGCGGGAAAGCCAACTTACCGCCGTTTTTAAAAACCGAACAATTTCACCAAACATATTTTTTCTTGACAGAATTCAACACTGATCACGAATATGTATGGCCTCGTCGAAATTCGAATCGATAAAAAGTTATGGCCAACTGTTTCTTTGAAATTCGTCCCTTTTCTAGTCGTTTTGGCACCCCCACCACTTTTTTTTTTCCCCCAGAAACTTCCCAAAAGGACCCATTTCACTCAAAATTTAACCAGGAATCTAAATCTGGTCTCCTTTTCCCCGAAATTTTGAAACTTTTTAAAAAAAAAAAACCCTTTTTAAAAAACCACCTATTTGGCTGGAAACCCCTTCCCAACCGATTTTAAAAAACCGGGAATTCTCACAAAACCTATTTTTTTCTTACAGAAATCAACGCTGATCACGAATATGTATGCGCTCGTCGAAATTCAATGTAAAAAGTAATGGCCAACTGTTTCTTTGAAATTCGTCCCCTTTTAATATTTAGTTTCTGTGCACGCCCACCACTTTTTTTTTCCCTAGAAACTTACCAAAGTGACCCATTTCACTCAAAACTTAACCAGGAATCAAATCTGGTCCCCGTTTCACGAAATTTTAACCTTTTAAAAATAAAACACCTTCTTGAAAAACCGACCTATTTTACTGGAAAGCCAACTTACCGACCTATTTTAAAAAACCCCCAACTCCCAAACTTAGTTTTTTTGCCCAGAATTCAATGCTGACCCGAATGGGTATGGCGCTTGTCGAAATTCGAATCGACCATGTTATCCCCAACTGTTTCTTTAAAATTCGCCCAACTTTCAATAGTCGTTTCAGTGACATGCCCACCACTTTTTTTTTACCCTAGAAACTTACCAAAGTGTCCCATATTTCTAAAAAATTTTGCCTGGAGTCTCAATCTGGTCTCCGTTTTATGAAATTCAAGAAATTTTTTTAAAATGAAACCTCTTCTTGAAAAACCAAACGATTTGGCTGGAAAGAACTTACCGACCGATTTTAAAAACCGGCCAATTCTCACCAAACTTGTGTTTTTTAAAAGAATTCAACGTTGATCACGAATATGTATGGCGCTTGTAATTCCAATCGATAAAAAGTTATGCCCAACTGTTTTTTTTAAAATTTTGGGTCCCTCTTTCAATAATCAGTTTCAGTGACATGCCCACCACTTTTTTTTTTTTACCCTAGAAACTTACCAAAGTGACCCATTTTACTCAAAATTTGACCAGGAATCTAAATCTGGTCTCCTTTTCACGAAACTAATGTAACTGTTTTCAAAATGAAACACCTTGAAAATTACCTATTTGGCATGAAAGTTAATTTTACCGACCGTTTTTAAAAAAACCGGGTGTCATTCGAACAGGGCGCCAAACCCAACATACATAAAATTCACTGCGATTAATAGAACTCGAGTTATTGCCTTTAATGCTTTCTAGCGACAACCTATCAGATAAACTACCGAAAAATTTCCTCAATTGCGGTATTATCTTTTTTGAGCGATCTAACTTTCAAATGGAGCTTAATTGCGACGCATTTCTCTTTTCGAAACAGTTTACCGGGTCATTTTCTGTCTTCCTCCTACACAAACTTAGTTTTTCTTGCACAGAATTCAACTGCTGATCACGATTATGTATGGCGCTTCGTCGAAATTCCAATTAGGTCAAAATGTATGCCTAACTGTTTCTTTGAAATTCGTCCCTCTTTCAATAGTCTGTTTCAGTGACATGCCCACCACTATTTTTTACCCTAGAAACTTACCAAAGTGACAAATTTCACTCAAAATTTGACCGGGAATCTAAATCTGGTTCCTTTTCCCGGGTTCTGTAATTTTTTTAAAAAAAAAAACCCCTTTCTTAAAAAACCCGACATATTTGGCGGGAAACCCAACTTACCGACCGTTTTTAAAAAACCGGGAATTCTCACCAAACCTTAGTTTTTCTTCCCGAAATCAACGCTGATCACGAATATGTATGGCGCTCAAATTTCCGAATCGCCCAAAATTTAAATGGCCAACTTTTTTTTTGAAATTCGCCCCTTTTTTTTCAATAGTCAGTTTCGGGGACACCCCCCACCACTTTTTTTTTTCCCCCAAAATTTTACCAAAGGGGCCCATTTCTTTTGGACCGGGGCCGGTTTCCCCTTTTTAAAAACGGAACGGAAAAATAAAACCCGGAAAATTGGCCTTTTGGCGGGGTTAACTTCCGACCGTTTTTAAAAAAACCCGGGGTGTCATTCGGGGGGGGGCCCCAAACCCCAAACATCCAAACTTTTACCTGCGATTAATAGAATTTCCGGTTATTGCACTTTGGTAATGCATTTCACGAAAAGTATCAGATAAACACCAAAAAAAATTTTAATTGCGGTATTACCCTTTTTTTGAGGGGTTCTTTTCAAATGGCCTTAAATACGACGCATTTTTTTTTCCGTTATTTTTGGGTCATTTTTCTGTCTTCCCCCCACAAAACTTAGTTTTTTTTTTTGCACAGAATTCAACGCTGATCACGAATATGTATGGCGCTTGTCAAAATTTCCCGAATCGATCATAATTTTGGGCCAACTGTTTCTTTGAAATTCGGTCCCTCTTTTCCAATAGTCATTTTCCCCAGTGACATGCCCACCACTTTTTTTTTACCCTAGAAACAAACCCAAAGTGACAAATTTCACTAAAAAATTTGACCGGGAATCTAAATCTGGTCCCCCATTTCAAAAAAATTCTTGTGTTTTTTTTAAAAAAATGAAACACCTTCTTGAAAAAAAACTATTTGACTGGAAACCAACTTACCGAACGTTTTTAAAAAAACCGGCCAATTCTCACCAAACAGATTTTTTCTTCCCGGGAATTCAACGCTGATCACGAATATGTATGGCGCTTGTGGGGAAATTTCCCAATTTAGGAAAAAATTTATGCCAAACTGTTTCTTTGAAATTCGCCCCTTTTTTTCAATAGTCTGTTTAAATTGACATCCCACCACTTTTTTTTTACCCTAAAAACTTACCAAAGTGACCCATTTCACTCAAAATTTAACCGGGGAATCAAAAATCTTCTCCTTTTTCCGAAATTTTGAAATTTTTTTTAAAAAATAAAACACCTTCTTAAAAAAACCGGGACCTTTTGGCTGGAAAAACTTACCGCCCGGGTTTTTAAAAAAACCAACCCAATTCTCACCAAACATTTTTTTTGCACAGAATTCAACACTGATCACGAATATTGTAGGCCTCGTCGAAACCCCGAATCGATAAAAAGTTAGGGCCCAAAATTTTTTTTTTAAAAATTTCGCCCCCTTTTTTTAAATTTAGTCAGTTTCGTGACACGCCCACCACTTTTTTTTTCCCCCAAAAATTTTTACCAAAGTGACCCTTTTCCTAAAAAATTTAACCGGGAATCTAAATCTGGTCTCCGTTTCACGCAATTTTGTAATTTTTTAAAAAAATAAAACACCTTTTTAAAAAAACCGACCTATTTTGCTGGAAAGCCAACCTTCCAACCGTTTTTAAAAAAACCGGGCCCCCTTCTCACAAAACCTATTTATTTCTTGCACAAAAAATCAACGCTGACCCACAAATATGTATGGCGCCGTCGAAATTCCGAATCGATCAAAAGTTATGGCCAACTGTTTTTTAAAATTCCGCCCCTTTTTTTAATAGTTGGTTTTTCCGTGGACACGCCCACCACTTTTTTTTTTTACCCTAGAAACTTCCCAAAAGTGCCCCATTTCATAAAAAATTTGAAAGTGGGGAATTTTTCTGGTTCCGTTTCACTAAACTAATGTAACTGTTTTCAAAAATGAAACCCCTTTGGGAAAATTTGACCTATTTGGATAAAAAGTTAACTTCCCGGGACCGATTTTAAAAAACCGGGAGTCATTTCCGAACGGGGGGGGCCCCCTAAACCCAAACATATTTAAAAACTTTTACTCTGCGATTAATAGAACTCGGGGGTTTTGGGGAATTTTGGGAAAGATTTCTACGAAAAAGTATCAGATAAACACCAAAAAAAAATTTTAATTGCGGTATTACCCTTTTTGAGCGACCCTTTTTCAAATGGGAAATTGCGACGCATTTTTTTCTTTCCGTTAGTTTGGGTCATTTTTCTTCCTCCTAAAAAAATTTAAAGGTTTTCCTTGCCAGAATTCAACGCTGATGGAGGGCGCTCGTAAAATTTCGAATCGACCAAAAGTTAGGGCCCAAACCCGTTTCTTTGAAATTCCCCCCTTTTCAAAGTGGGGTTTTGACATGCCCCACCACTTTTTTTTTTTCCCCCAAAAACCCCAACCCAAAGTGAAAAATTTTTCATAAATTTTGGGCCCAAAGGAATCTAAATCTGGTCTCCATTTCACGAAATTCTTGTGTTTTTTTAAAAATGAAACACTTTCTTAAAAAACTATTTGACAAAAACTTACCGAACGTTTTTAAAAAACCGGGCCCAACCTCACCAAACGTAGTTTTTTTTGCACAGAATTCAACGCTGATCACGAATATGTATGGCGTTGTCGAAATTCCAATTGGTAAAAATTTATGCCTAACTGTTTTTTTGAAATTCGTCCCCTTTTTCTGCATTTTTCAGTGACATGCCATCACTTTTTTTTTACCCGAAACTTACCAAAGTGACTCATTTCACCAAAATTTAACCAGGAATCTAAATTGGTCCTCCGTTTCACAAAATTTTTGTAACTGTTTTAAAAATAAAACACCTTCTTCAAAACGACCTTTTTGGGCTGGAAAGTTAATTTTCCCAAACCCGTTTTTAAAAAAACCGGCCCCTCAAAAAATTTTATTTTTTTGCACAGAAATCAACGCTGATCACGAATATGTATGGCCCCTTGTCAAAATTTCCGAATCGATCGTTATCCCCAACTGTTTCTTTGAAATTCGCCCCCTCTTTCAATAGTCAGTTTGTGACATGCCCACCACTTTTTTTTTTACCCCAGAACTTTTTTAAAAGTGACAAATTTCACTCAAAATTTGCCCGGGTCAAATCTGGCCCCAAATCACGAAATTTTGTAATTTTTTTAAAAATAAAACACCTTCTTAAAAAAAACTGACCTATTTGGGGGAAAGAACTTACCTACCGATTTAAAACCGGCCAATTCTCACCAAACTTAGTTTTTCTTGCACAAAAACAACGCTGATCAGAATAAGTATGGCTTTTTGTCAAACCGAATCAAAAAGTTAGGGCCAACGTTTTAAAAACGCCCCTTTTTTTCAATAGTCGTTTCGGACACGCCCACCACTTTTTTTTACCCTAGAAACTTACCAAAGTGACCCATTTCCCCTAACATTTGACCAGGAATCTAAATCTGGCCCCCGTTTCACGAAAAATGTAACGTTTTCTAAAATGAAACCCCTTTAAAAAATTCGACCATTTCAGAAAGAACTACCGACCGTTTTTAAAAACACCGGGTGTCATTCGAACGGGGGGGCCCCCTAAACCCAAAAATACTTAAAACATTACCTGCGATTAATAAACCTTTTTGCATTTTTGGTAATGCATTTCTACGACAAGTATCAGATAAACACCGAAAAAGAATTTTAATTGCGGTATTATCCTTTTGAGCGATCCTCTTCAAATGGGCTTAATTGGACGCTTTCTTTCCGTTTGTATTTTTCGTCTTCCTCAAAACTTTAGTTTTTTTTTTGCACAGAATTCAACGCTGATCACGAATATGTATGGCCCCTTGTCAAAATTTCCGAATCGTTCATAAGTTATGGCCAACGTTTCTTTGAAATTCGTTCCCTTTCAATAGCCGTTTGAACATCCCCGCCACTTTTTTTTTTTACCCTAGAAACTAAAAAAGTGCCAAAAATTTACTAAAAATTTACCAGAATCTAAATCGGGCCCTTTTCCCCAGAAATTTTGAACGTTTTAAAAAAAAAACACCTTCTTCAAAAACTGACCTATTTGCCTAAAAGAACTTCCCAACCGATTTTAAAACCGGGCCAATTCTCACCAAACGTTTTTTTTGACAGAATTCAACGCTGATCACAAATATGTAGGCGCTTGTCAAAATTTCCCATTGGGGTCAAAATTTATGCCTAACTGTTTCTTTGAAATTGCCCCCCTTTTCAATAGTCTGTTTGGACATGCCCACCACTTTTTTTTCCCCCAGAAACTTAAAAAATGAAAATTTTACTCAAAAATTTGACCGGGAATTAAACGGCTCCATTTCAGAAATTTTGAACCTTTTTTAAAAAAATAAAACACCTTCTTCAAAACGCCCTATTTGGTTGAAATTTTAACTTCCCGACCGATTTTAAAAAACCGGCCCAAACTCCCCAAACTTAGTTTTTCTTGACAGAAATCAACGCTGATCACGAATATGTATGGCGCCGTAAAATTTCCCGAATCGAAAAAAAGTTAGGGCCCAACTGCTTTAAAATTTGCCCTTTTTCAATAGTCGTTTCTGTGAACGCCCACCATATTTTTTATAAAATTTTTCCCGGACCCATTTCATCAAAATTTGACCAGGAATCTATATCTGGTTCCGTTTCACTAAACTAATGTAACGTTTTCTAAAAATGAAACACCTTAAAAATTTACCTATTTGGCATGAAAGTTAATTCCCGACCGATTTTAAAAAAAAAAAAAAAAAAAAAAAAAAAAAAAAAAAAAAAAAAAAAAAAAAAAAAAAAAAAAAAAAAAAAAAAAAAAAAAAAAAAAAAAAAAAAAAAAAAAAAAAAAAAAAAAAAAAAAAAAAAAAAAAAAAAAAAAAAAAAAAAAAAAAAAAAAAAAAAAAAAAAAAAAAAAAAAAAAAAAAAAAAAAAAAAAAAAAAAAAAAAAAAAAAAAAAAAAAAAAAAAAAAAAAAAAAAAAAAAAAAAAAAAAAAAAAAAAAAAAAAAAAAAAAAAAAAAAAAAAAAAAAAAAAAAAAAAAAAAAAAAAAAAAAAAAAAAAAAAAAAAAAAAAAAAAAAAAAAAAAAAAAAAAAAAAAAAAAAAAAAAAAAAAAAAAAAAAAAAAAAAAAAAAAAAAAAAAAAAAAAAAAAAAAAAAAAAAAAAAAAAAAAAAAAAAAAAAAAAAAAAAAAAAAAAAAAAAAAAAAAAAAAAAAAAAAAAAAAAAAAAAAAAAAAAAAAAAAAAAAAAAAAAAAAAAAAAAAAAAAAAAAAAAAAAAAAAAAAAAAAAAAAAAAAAAAAAAAAAAAATCCTTTTCAAAATTCCCCCCTTTTCAATAGTTTTTCGGGCCCCCCAAATTTTTTTTTCCAAAACCAAAGTGCTTTTTTTGAAAATCTTCTTCTCCTTTCACAAATTTCTTTTTTTTAAAAAATGAAACACTTTTTGAAAAATTTTCTAAAAATTACCAATTTTTTTAAAAAAGGCCAATTTCCCCAAACTGTTTTCTTACAAAAAACCTTCCAAAAATATGGCCTTTCAAACCCCAAATTACAAAATTTACCAACTTTTTTTGAAATTCTTCCCCTTTCAAATTTTTTGGCTCCCCATCCATTTTTCCAAAATTACCAAATGTTTTTTAAAAATTTCCTCAAATCGGGTTCCCTTCCCCAAAAATTTTTTTAAACGTTTTTTAAAATAAACATTTCTTCAAAAGACCTTTTTCTGGAAAAACCCCCGGATTTTAAAAACCCCTTCTAAAAAATTTGTTTTTTTTGCCGAAATAACCTGACCAAATTTATTTTGAAAAATCTAAAAATTAGTTTTTTCTTTAAAATTTCCCTTTTCAATAGTAGTTTCGGAATCCCACCATTTTTTTTTTTTTTTAAAATTTTCCTGAAAATTTCCTCTTTAGCTTCGGGTTTCCCCAACAAAAATTTTTTTTTTTTTTAAAAAATAAACCCCTTTCCAAAAAAAATTTTTGGCAAAAAACCAACTTTCCTTTTAAAAAAAAACCCCAATTTCCCCATTTTTCTTCCAGAAATAACCTGACCAAATTTTAAAAAGGGGGGAACGCCAAAAGGGCCCCCCTTTTTTTTAAATTCTCCCCTTTTAAAGGGGTTTTTGCCCGAACCCTTTTTTTATAGAAACAAAAAAAATTTTTCCTAACTTTGAAAATTAAAATTTGGTTCCGTTTCCCTAATTTTTTTTCTTCCCCAAAATTGTTTTGGCAAAAATTAATTTACCGAAATTTTTCCGGGGGGTGATTCGAAGGGGGGGCCCAAAAAACAACAAAACTTTTTGGGAAATGCCTTTTGCTTTTTTAATTTTTCCCCACATTAATAAACACCGAAAAGAATTTTAATTGCGGTATTATCCTTTTTGAGCGATCCTTCTTCAAAATGGGCTTAATTGCGACGCATTTCTTTTCCGTTAGTTTGGGTCATTTTTCTGTCTTCCTCCTACAAAACTTAGTTTTTCTTGCACAGAATTCAACGCTGATCACGAATATGTATGGCGCTTGTCGAAATTCCGAATCGTTCATAAGTTATGGCCAACTGTTTCTTTGAAATTCGTTCCCTCTTTCAATAGTCAGTTTCAGTAACATGCCCGCCACTATTTTTTTTTTTACCCTAGAAACTAACCAAAGTGACAAATTTCACTCAAAATTTGACCAGGAATCTAAATCTGGTCTCCATTTCACGAAATTCTTGTAACTGTTTTTAAAAAATAAAACACCTTCTTCAAAAAACCGACCTATTTGCCTGGAAAGCCAACTTACCAACCGATTTTAAAAAACCGGCCAATTCTCACCAAACGTAGTTTTTCTTGCACAGAATTCAACGCTGATCACGAATATGTATGGCGCTTGTCGAAATTCCAATAGGTCAAAATTTATGCCTAACTGTTTCTTTGAAATTCGTCCCCTCTTTCAATAGTCTGTTTCAGTGACATGCCCACCACTATTTTTTTTTTACCCTAGAAACTTACCAAAATGACAAATTTCACTCAAAATTTGACCAGGAATCTAAATCTGGTCTCCATTTCACGAAATTCTTGTAACTTTTTAAAAAATAAAACACCTTCTTCAAAAAACCGACCTATTTGGCTGGAAAGCCAACTTACCGACCGATTTTAAAAAACCGGCCAATTCTCACCAAACTTAGTTTTTCTTGCACAGAAATCAACGCTGATCACGAATATGTATGGCGCTCGTGAAATTCCGAATCGACCAAAAGTTATGGCCAACTGTTTCTTTGAAATTCGTCCCCTTTTTCAATAGTCAGTTTCTGTGACACGCCCACCACTATTTTTTACCCTAGAAACTTACCAAAGTGACCCATTTCACTCAAAATTTGACCAGGAATCTAAATCTGGTCTCTGTTTCACGAAACTAATGTAACTGTTTTCTAAAAATGAAACACCTTGAAAATTCGACCTATTTGGCATGAAAGTTAACTTACGACCGATTTTATAAAACCGGGTGTCATTCGAACGGGGGGCGGCCCCTAAACCCAAACATACTTAAAACATTACTCTGCGATTAATAGAACTCGAGTTATTGCACTTTGGTAATGCATTTCTACGACAAGTATCAGATAAACACCGAAAAAAAAATTTTAATTGCGGTATTATCCTTTTTGAGCGATCCTCTTTCAAATGGCCTTAAATACGACGCATTTCTCTTTTCCGTTAGTTTGGGTCATTTTTCTGTCTTCCTCCTACAAAACTTAGTTTTTCTTGCACAGAATTCAACGCTGATCACGAATATGTATGGCGCTTGTCGAAATTCCGAATCGATCATAAGTTATGGCCAACTGTTTCTTTGAAATTCGGTCCCTCTTTCAATAGTCAGTTTCAGTGACATGCCCACTATTTTTTACCCTAGAAATAACCCAAAGTGACAAATTTCACTCAAAATTTGACCAGGAATCTAAATCTGGTCTCCATTTCACGAAATTCTTGTGATTTTGTTTTAAAAAATGAAACACCTTCTTGAAAAAAAAAACTATTTGACTGGAAAGCCAACTTACCGAACGATTTTAAAAAACCGGCCAATTCTCACCAAACGTAGTTTTTCTTGCACAGAATTCAACGCTGATCACGAATATGTATGGCGCTTGTCGAAATTCAATTAGGTCAAAATTTATGCCTAACTGTTTTTTTTGAAATTCGTCCCTCTTTCAATAGTCTGTTTAAAGTGACATGCCCACCACTTTTTTTTTACCCTAGAAACTTATTCAAAATGAACAAATTTCACTCAAAATTTGACCAGGAATCTAAATCTGGTCTCCATTTCACGAAATTTGTAACTCTTTTTAAAAATAAAACCCCTTTCTTCAAAACCGACCTATTTGGCGGGAAAAGAAACTTACCGACCGATTTTAAAACCGGCCAATTTCACCAAACTAGTTTTTCTTGCACAGAAATCAACGCTGATCACGAATATGTATGGCGCTCGTAAAATTTCCCGGAAACGACCAAAAGTTATGGCCAACTGTTTCTTTGAAATTCGTCCCCTTTTTAAATAGTCAGTTTCTGTGACACGCCCACCACTATTTTTACCCTAGAAACTTACCAAAGTGACCCATTTCACTCAAAATTTGCCCAGGAATCTAAATCTGGTCTCCGTTTCACGAAAACTAATGTAACTGTTTTCAAAAAAATAAACCTTGAAAATTCGACCTATTTGGCATGAAAGTTAACTTACGACCGTTTTTAAAAAAACCGGGTGTCATTCGAACGGGGCGGCCCTAAACCCAAAAAATACTTAAAACATTACTCTGCGATTAATAGAACTCGAGTTATGCATTTTGGGTAATGCATTTCTACGACAAGTATCAGATAAACACCGAAAAAGAATTTTAATTGCGGTATTACCCTTTTTTGAGCGATCCTCTTCAAATGGGCTTAATTTTTAACGCATTTCTTTTTTCCGTTATTTTGGGGTCTTTTTTCTGTCTTCCTCCTAAAAAACTTGGTTTT
>BMAV01001463.1:0-12950 GCA_019973955.1 Trichonephila inaurata madagascariensis | reverse complement strand
AAAAAAGCTAAGATAGTTAAATCCCTGCCAAATATGTTGAAAGAGTTAAAGAAAGAAGGGAATAGCTTAAAAAGTATTAACTTTCAATTACAATCCATTATTATAAAGGTTTTTTCCAGTGTGCGCAGACTTTTGACGCACACGATTTCTGGCGTTTTCAAGTTAAAAATATTTGTATTATTTTATGTCATATTCACGTAATTGTTGCTTATACAATTTGAATTTATGACGTTAGAGGAATCAATCAAAAATAGAACTGATTCAGAAAGACTTCATTTAATTAGCGATCTTTCCATGAATATGAAAGATGGTCGCCTGTACGCAGACTTTCGGAGGCAAGTGTACGCTAAACAAGCCTGACAAATTCGGAATATAATTTTGGTTAGCATCGGATATCAGCAGTAAATACATCATAAATGCACTTCCATATCTAGGAAAAGATTAAAAAAGGCCGTCTTCAGTACAACTCTTGAATATGTTGTACTCAAACTCATTGAACCGTTTGTTGGGTGCGCGGATTATCTGTAATCACAGACTTCTTCACAAGCAAATCCCTAGCGACGCAACTAGTAGCAAAAAACTATAGTTGGAACTATCCGCTCAAAAAAAGGGAATCACCAATCATTACGAAACAGAAAAAAGATGGTATTGAACACTTTTCATCGAAAATTTTCACTATACACAGATCATTGTAATCTTATAATTTATAAAAGTAAACAAAAAGTACTTTTAATTAGTTCTAAGAATAATTCTATAAAAGTTGAAAACAATAATAAACGTCTACCTGAGAATTTTTCATATTACAATAAAACTAAATTTGGTGTTGACATGACCGATCAAAATGGCGAGAAAATTTACTACAAAATCAAAGTCATGCAGATGGCTTCTCCGGGTATTTTTTAACATTCTTGATTTAGCTGTGATTAATACCTGGATTTTGTACAAGCAAACGACAGGAGAAAATATCTCGAGACAAGATTTTTTATTCCAGTTGGCAGTAGAACATTCCACCGATTTTCAAGAAGCCCGTGAACAATCAAAAGGATAAAAAACTATCGATGCCTAAATCTCTTTCTATTAAAGATTCTTATTAAAGTAAGACGTACCAAATAGGATATTGTAACGACAATAAAACTATCAAACTTTGTTTTAAATGTGGAAAATATGCTTGCGAAAAATGTACTATGAAAACACCCAGTGAGACATAGCCATCCTGTGATAACTATGTTTTGGGTGATTCGCGTAAGCTAGAGGTGTGGGATTATCTAAAAGATGAGACATTATGTGATTCTTAACACAACTTTTATTAAGAATAACTTAAATTACTTAATTCTAAATAACAACTTTCTTTAAGTGAGAATAAGCCACCAATTAAACTGAATATTCAAGTCAGATCACTTTAACAGATCACTTATCTTAATTTATATTTAATTAACTGCCTAATCTAACTTCCTATAAAAAAATATTCCCTTTTTATAGAGTCACCTTCCTTCCTAGGTTGAAATTTTTCCTATTATTTTTTGGGGAAAGGGAATACTCAGGTTTTTCTTAATCCTTATTATAATTAAGGGGAAGGCGTACCCCTTCTTCCAGGCTGTAGGATTTTAACATTTTTTCCCGAACAATTCCACACTGTTATCTCTGGGCTTCCCTGTACCTCCCCAAACCTTCTACCCTTTTTTAAAGTATATCCCATTTGCATATTCGTTCTGTTTTCTTTTTGGGTTTTGGGTTGGAAAAGTTTTGCCATTAATCAGGGCCGTCAAAGAACTTAGGAGTTATGTTAGAAGAAAAAACGCGAGAGACGTCACCCCTCCAAGAAGAAAAAACTTTTGATTTATTTAAGGGTTCCCAATGCCCTTAATAAATTACGTCCCCTAAAAATTTCTGAATCTTTTTCGTTTTTAAGTTTTATTTTTAAATTTTTAAACCCGAATCCTTTTTAACTTCTAAAATTTTCCCAATATTTATCTTGACTTTAATTTTCATTACTCATCATAAAAATTATTTTAATATTCAACAATTTTTTTAAATTTAAACTCGTGACAAAAAATTTTTTATTCCTTAACTAGGCCAACATTAATAATTTGTTTAATTAGGGTTCCCTTTAAACTTTTACATATAAAACTCTTAAAGTAACTTATATCTATTTAAATTTTAATTTGAATTTTTTTCCTGGGTCCCAGACCCAAACTCTGCACCCCATTTATTTCATTTTGGGCTGGAATTTCTCTTTTTTTTTTTCCGTGTTGGGGGTTACATATCATCTATTGCTACTATTTTCGGGGTTTCGTCGCCTGAAATAAAACTCCCCAAATTTTTAATTTTTTACATAATACCAATAATTTTCAAAATTTTTTATGCTTTATATTTATTTGTAAATCACAATAAATTTTCACCATCCCCACATCGGTTTCCAAAAAAATTCCCAATGACCCGCGCAGCCCTTTTAAAATATTGTTAGTGTCCTGATTTACGCCGCGTTTCCCTGAACTAGATGCCTATAAACGGAACAATACAATAACATATATATAAAACATATTATACATTTTATAAATTAAAACATTTTTCAATAAACCATTAAAAAAAAATAACCAAAGGAATTTGTAAAAGTCATACATCGAAGCAAACAAATGTGAAATTACAATTGTTTTTTTCCCAAAAGAAAAAAAAATTTTTAAAAAGTCAAAAGTTCAAAAATAAATATACACTCATTGTAGTGGCCCAAATTTTTAAAGGATTATAAAATTTTTAAAAACCCCCCCGAGACTTTTTCTTTAAAATTCTTCCAAAACCCCTTGTTGGAAAAAAAAAATGGAAAAAATACAACCTGATTTTTTTTTTGTCCCCCATAGGACCCTTTCCCAAAAACGAGGTGCTACCACTGTTCTTTCCTTTTCTTTTTCCTTGGCTGCATTGGAATTCTTTTTTTGATGATTGCCGTAGGGCTTGTAATCTCCTTGTCCGGGTCTTTTTTTTTTGGTCTTGTTTTTGGGCCCGGGCGGGACTCTTGGGTCCTTATTCATGCGTGGCCTCAGGGAGTAGTTCTTTCCCCTCTGGAACTTCAGTTGTCTCCGTCTTGTTCTTTTTTTCCCACTTATATAAATAGTACCGGGTGACAATGGTCTTTTGTTAATATTAAGGGCCTTTTTTTTGCCACTTTCTCTGTGGTCCCCCTTCCCCTCCAAAGATCTTTTCATTCCCTTATCGAGTTTTGCCTTTTTTCTTTTCCTGTCGTTCTTAAATGAACCAGGGAAAGCGAAACTTACCAGGATCTGCGTTTTTCGGTCCTATCTGTATTTTTTTTATTGTTTTGATTGGCGATTAATGCCTTTTTTGCCCCTAACCTTGGGTTTTACCGCAGATCTTTTTTTCCCATAGTTCGACTCATTCAATTTTTTGGTGTACATTTTCTGGGAAATACTAGTTTCCTGGGCGTGGGTCTGATACTATTTTTACCTGTTTTCCCAACCCCGACCCTCACATTTCCCATGACGAAAATATTCTTATTTGATCAAAAATTAACCGTTAATCTTTTTCCCGACCTTTATATTACAATATTATTATTATTTCTTTCTTCTAACACTCATGGAAACCCTTTAAATTTTGTTTAAAATTTTGGGAAAAAATTTTTTTAGCTGCTGAACTTAAAGGGGGTGTCTCCCAATAAAACCCCAAACATCTATCTAAATTTTACATCCCCTCTTCGTCTATTATAATACCCCTTTTCCATCTTTCATGCTTAAATTTTCTTTCTTAATTAGCTTCATTAAAAAAATTTCTCAATATTTTTTCTGCAAATTCAGTTCCCTCTGAAATCATTACTAATTTTTTAAATGGGGTAATCAACTTTCGACCCCAAAAAAAACTCCCCCAGGGGGTTTTTTTCCGTTGTTTCATTCACTGCCCTTTCGAATAGTGTAAAGAAAAACTCCCCGTAAAATTGGTCCCAAAATATCGTGTTGATCATTAACATAATTTGCAATCATTTGCACTATATCTCGATTAACTCGTTCTGTCCTATTTGCTTGGGCCCCTTTTTTCGGGAACAGTTTCACATGCCTTATGCCTAACTTTCACTTTTAAAATTCAAAAAATTTCCCGGGTATAAATTAGGGACCGTTACACTTATTAATTTTATTGGGGTTTCCAAAAAAGCGATATAAAATTATCAAAAAAAGTATCTCATTATACGAGCCGAGGGCCTTTTTTAAAAGGGAAATTTTAGCCCCTTTTTTGGGGGAAAGATCGGGATTTCTAAAAAAATATCGATTTCGTCTTCTCCATTTTAAGGGTACGGACCTAAAACAAATCTAACGTAACTATCTCATTTGGATAATTTGATCAATCGGATATAATCGACCAGCTGGTAACGCGTTTTATAATTATTAACTTGGCACATATGGCATGTGGAGACATATTGATCAATAAATTTTTCATATACGGGAAATAACAAACGTCTCGAATTTTATGATACGTTTTAAATCTTCCTAAGTGTCCGTTATTGGCCGTCATGAAATTCTCTCATTATTTCATTCCTTAAAGATTTTAAAATGTATACACGCATTTCCCCCTAACGACGTTGTGTTTTGTTTCGCATAAAATAACAAGACTTCAATTAAACGGAAATCGTGGGCCCAAATCTCACATATCGTTGCATTAACCGAGTTATTTTCCCGGGGTTTTTCTAAATATCAAATAGATATGCCCCTAATTCTGGGTCATTTTTGTTCTGTTATTAACTGTTCCCGCGAAGTAAGTACTAAATCCCTGATTATGGCACAATTAACTTTTTCTCCTACTATACTTTCCACATGATTTTTCGATAAAACATTAGCCACAATATTTAACTTTCTTTCTGACCCATCAACTCGCAAATTCCCTTTATCTACCTTATTATCTTCAACCAGCAAATCTTGAATTTTCAACGATTTCTGATCAAAATCTAAAATAATCTTTGATCCCCTTTATAAAAAACAATACCGAGAATACATGGGTATTCCAAATCTGTCAAACATGAAATGACCAAGTTCTTTCAAAAATTTTCGATGCGAATATTCAATCCCACAACCCCATGTTTTGCATTTCGCACCCTGTGCTGTTATTACCTGGCTCGGATTTTTTATTTGCTTATAAAAATATTTTCTATATACTTCTTCCGATATAAATGATTTATCTGCTCCGGTGTCCCATAGCGCTTTCAAAAAAGTGTTATTTAATAAATAGGGAAAGGGGAAGTTCCCAGGTGATATACATATCGGAGAAAGCTTAATTGGTGTTTCTCTTGTCGATTCTTTTTGAGGTTGATCTTTAACTTTTACAATATTTAATCGTCCCCTTTGCGTCCTATCGCCTCGACTGAAATTTCCATTCGAACCCCTATTTCTACGGTCTCCTCTATTAAAATTATCATTTCGCTCATTTCGAAATTGGTAACCCTTGTTGTTGAATCTCTGATCACTATTCTGAAATCTATTCCTCTCGAACCCTCTATTACTTTGACGGCTATTCTCATAAAAATCATTTCTACCATTATTTGGTCTACGTCCAACCTCAGAATTCCTCCAGTTTCTGCGATTAGCATCAAAATTAGGCATCCTATGCGCGTTTTGACCTCGTCTTTCTACATTATCATTATTCTGTGAACCCCTTTTTAATTTGCAAGAATACCTCTCTTCGAATTTAGCTAAGACTTCCAAAAGTTGTACCGTGTTCTGCGGATTGCGCACTTCCACGTAGTCCTGGATCTGTGGTTCGAGTCGAACAAAAATGTGATCCACCAATTCTGCCTGCGACATCCCTAGTTCTAAATTTTTCTCTATTTTTAATAAATCGTACACAAAGTCAGTGGGTTCCTGATTTCTTCCCTGCTGTGAAGCAAAAAATTGAGCTTCCAATTCTTTCTTATTTTTGATTGCGGGAAAAGCTTTCGCTAATTCAGCCTTGAGCTGCGCGAAATCCGTGGCTGTATCTTGCACTAACACCGATCCAAATATTGAGTACCAATCTTGAGCCCTTCCCTGAGATGACTTTTCAAGTAGCACATGACATTCTTGATTTCAAGTAACTGTATTTGGTTATCTACTGTTTCAAGGAACTTTGTAACATTCTCTGACCCTGAAAAATACATTTCAGGTAATACACTACATCCACCTGCATTACCTAACCCAGAATTAAAAAAGTTCGGGCGCCATTGAGACATAGCCATCCTGTGATAACTATGTTTTGGGTGATTCGCGTAAGCTAGAGGTGTGGGATTATCTAAAAGATGAGACATTATGCGATTCTTAACACAACTTTTATTATAAGAATAACTTAAATTACTTAATTCTAAATAACAACTTTCTTTAAGTGAGAATAAGCCACCAATTAAACTGAATATTCAAGTCAGATCGCACAACTAGATCACTTATCTTAATTTATATTTAATTAACTGCCTAATCTAACTTCCTATACAAAATATTACCTTTTATAGAGTCACCTTCCTTCCTAGGTTGAAGATATTCCTATTATGTTATTTGTAGGTGAGAATACTCAGGCTTTCTTAATCCTTATTATAATTAATGGCGATGAGCGTATCCTTCTTCCAGAGCTGTAGGACGTCTAACATTTATTCCGAACAATTCCACACTAAGTTATCTCTAGGCTTGCCGTCTATCTCACCAAACCTTCTATGCTTTTAAAGTATATCCCATTTGCATATTCGTTCTGTTTCTCTTCTTGGTATTGGGTTGGAAAAGTTTTGCCATTAATCGTGGCCGTCAAAGAACTTAGGAGTTATGTTAGAAGAAGAACGCGAGAGACGTCACACCAGTATATGTAAAAAATGCGTTGAGCAATGAATTAAAAACTCTGTGTGTTTGCAATATATAAAAATTGTTAAAATACAATTTTGTTTAATTATAATAAATTTTTGTTGTTGTTTGTTTATTTTTTTCCTAACATCAATATTTCATACATTCAATCAAGAAACATAAAGACTGGTCATTTGACCGGCTATGGTGGAAATGGGTATGTATCAAATGTTGGTATGTTTAGTGTAAAAAGAATAAATTTTATCGTAAGAAAAAAAAAAAAAAACCGGGGTTTGTCGACTGTTCAATTACATTTTCACAAAAAAACCTTTACGTTTAACTAGAATTCAAAAAAATAATTTACAGATATGAAGGAGTATAAGTTTAATGAATAAAACAAAAATATATATATATATATATATATATATATATAGCTACTTAGTTTATTCCTTTTTAGAATACATTTTTTTTATTTTTACTTCCATTTTTTCTCAGAAAACAGAATATTCTTTCCAAAAGAAAAACCCCCTGCTAAGAGTACTTGTTTCAGTTTTTATTTTAACACCCTCCCCATATATTGTAAGGGTATAAATTAGATTAAAAAAATTTTTATCTAGCACTTAACTTTTTTTTTTCATTACCTCTTCAAGTATCAAACAACACCCCTTTTTTTTTTCCGAACATATGGAGCCCAAAATGCTACTTCCAGATCGTTTATTTTTGCCCCCTTTTTCAGCATTAAATTTCGGGGGTTTATGAATTCCCTATTTTCCGCCGTGTTTTTGGAAAAGTGGGTTCACTTTAAAAAAACATATGCGGGGAAATACGCGGATTTTTTGGTGGGTGTTTTTTTTTCCCCTTGCTCTTAGCGTGAATATTCAACTTTCATCAAAAAAAAAATTCTTTTTTAAAACAAATTTTTTCCGACTAAAAAATATATATATATGGGAGTCAACCAAACCCCCCAAAAAAAAGGGTTTGATGCAGGATTTTTTTGTGGCGTTGGGGTAGGGTTTTTTGTTTACGGGTTAAGTTTGAAAAATCGAATCAAAATAATTCAAAAAAGAAGATGCTTTGAAAGTGAATTTATTACAAGTTATAGGGGAAAAATTTACAGGGGGAAAAATTTACAGGGTAATATATAGGGAAATTTAAAAAATGTAGATATTAAAAAAAAAAGTTAGATAAACCCCCTAGGGGGACGCGTTGAAAAAAAGTTCATTACGTGACTGAAACACCGCCTGGTTAGCGAGCGAGCGCGGATGCGCCAAAGTGCTACGTCTTTGTACGACGATTAGTGGGCCTCTCCCGGGAATTTTAAATTTTTGAAGGGCGTTTCAAGCCCTCCAGATGCCGCTTGATCGAGAATGCGGTTTTAATTGGAAAATTACCGTCCTCTCAAAAGGGATATATAATCCAACCTTTACAAGATAGCTAAACGGAATATTATACATATATCGTTCCAAATTTCAATCGTTAATAACATACTTTCTATACATCCATTCAATTTCAAATACATTTTTTTTAAAACTTGGATGACACTTGATGTAAATACAGTTTTTTTTCTTTCTAATATTAATTCATTAATTAAATTAAAAATGAATAAAAAGTAACAAAAATAATAGTCCAACACCATATATAAAAAGAAAACTCGCTCGTTGTGTCATTGTAACGCAATGGATCGCGCGTTGCACTTCTAATTAAAGGTCTAGGGTTCGAATCCTATGTGGGGGTGGCCTAATTTCTGAGAGAATGTGATTTATGAATGAATAAATAAATAGTAACAAACAAAAATAATAGTCCAACACCATATACAGAAAGGAAATCGCTTTCTATTTTGCCATTTAATATTGTGATTCTGTCATATATATATACATATTTATATATTAATTCTAATTACTTAATAATAAAGAAACTAAAGTAAAATTTTTCTTCGTTGACCTAAGGATAGAAATTGACTTAATTTTTTTTTTATGTCACTTGTTTTCTGATAAATTATGTTTGTGTTAAACATGTGCAAATTACTGTATCGCGTTCAACAAAAAGGATTTAGTGAAAAATTACTTCAAATTTTATATATATATATGTTAATTGATATTCGAATTAGACACAAAATATAGTTTACATCTTCAACTTTTGGAAGACAGTGTATATACAGATATAATTTTTTTATACATCCAACTTAAACAAAAATATTTGCTAAAAATCTTTTGATGTAAAACAAAAAGTACTAAAAACGAGAACAAAAATTGTCAAAATAAATTAAGTATCTTTAAAACTAAAACTAAAGTTTATTTAGTCCATATCAAATCATAGATAATATCTTCATTTACATCCGAATTCTCTTTACCACATTGAATATATCTAAAGAAAAGTCTGGATACTACATGTCGTTCTATCTGCCATCCAAGCTTAACTACTTCCATCAATGTCTTCGAAAGGTATATTCCTTCGACACCTTGTTTTAGATGATCGGGGCTTCTTTGCCAGAACTGTCGTAGAAGCTCCACATAATCAAAATCTTTACAAAAAGTTCCAATTTTACGATAGATAATGATGTGTAATAAGCTGATAAAGTCATTTTCTGGTAGAAGATCCCAAACTTTATCGGCGGCATCCAGGAAAAAATTGTGGTAAGGCCGAAATAAGTATAAGCTTAAGACCTTCGCAGGAAAACGTGTAAGTAACTGCTCGCGATGATCTGAACTCAACCTCGACAGACAAAAGCGGCCGACGTGCATCTGCGTCGTATTTTTAAATACTGCGACTAAAAGAGTATTACGATCCTCCTTCGATAGATTATCCAAAAGACGACTCTGTAGAGACACGTCAGTCCAATTATAACGGTAGCTACTACACCCCCATGGCTCAGATTCAGAGATACATCCTGCTTTGTAGTGATTAATCCATTGTGCAACTTTTTCTTCATGCCTGTTTAATTCTTTGTTTCCTTGTGAATACTCGTGTAAAATTTTATTCCTTTCAGCCTCAGATAAATTTTTAAAAAAAGTAAGGATATCCTTTCTAGACAAATACTCACAAGCTAGCACGAATCGCGTTGTGACACTCAACCATTCCGAATAAATTAGTGAATCGGCAGTTTTGATTCTATTCACCGTTCCATCTCCATTAAAGAAAAACTCCACAGAGCATTCCTGCTCCGTCGTGAATATTCCATTGTGATCTCTTGTCCAGCAGTCAATTTCTATTTTCATGGGTTTTAATATTTCAATTATTTCGTTTAGCAAGGTCAATGGAATACCTAAAACTGGTGCGTCTTCCCTTATGGCTTTCTTCCATACTTCCTCTCTGTTATCATTTATTACTCCTCTGGCATCAGAATTATTGACAAACTCAGCTGCTACTTCCACTAGACAAATTTCTTTAAGTGTCAACATTATGTTATGTAAGCATATGTAATGTCTTCGAAAATAACTAAATACCGGAAAAAAAATTCTTTCTAAAAGCTATCATGTGCTAGCACTGGAAAGAATGAAGAAAAAAATGTTCTTTTTTTTTAATAAATGTTTGTTAGAGAAAATTTCACTGCGAAATCTCAAAACTTGTCTCTTCTTTCGAATACGTCTCGCTTCAGAAGTATCAAGTTGAAAAACAAACTGTAAAATGAAAGAAAGATAACAGATATTAGTATGTGAGATAAAAATTTGCCATTAGTGACAGAAATTACAAAATATTTAATTGTTTTTAGAGTGACGGTTTTGAGATAAGAAAATGTACAATTGTTTCCCATTTCTGTTAAACAATGCAATAAAGAGTGGGTCATATCGTTTGAAATTTAAACATTTTGATGATATACCATTCATATACACCGATACCTGTTTATTGATCTATTATAAGCTGAATTTACAAAAATATAGAAGGTAATATAACTATATATTTAGAAAAAAATGACTTAAAAGAAAAAAAGACAACTTGAAAAATATCGTTACGTATTCGAAGAACAATAAAGTGTTGAAAAGCTAATATATCCTGGGAAAATGATAAATTGTAAAATAACAATTCAAAAATAAGTACCTGATTTTAACAGAAGAATCAGTATTTCGGAAAGTTTCTTTCCCGACACTTATTTAAGATATGAGAAAATTTTCTGTATAAATACATTTGCGTCATACAATGGTGTAATGCAGTGTTTCCCAAAATGTAGTACGCTTACCCCCAGGAGTACGGAAAGAGCTTCGTGAGGATATGCTCTGCACCATGCTTAGCAGCGCTTAATGGACTAAATTCACCGCCGTCTGGCGGCAAGTGGGTAATCACGCGATACTTTGGGAAACAATTGCACGTGTTTATTTATTACCGTGGTATAACCTATATGCAAGTTGTTGACATTCTTTTGGTTTAATTTTATCTAATTAGAAACATATGATAACATTGTATTTTTTGTATTATTCGAGTATATATATTTATTAGGAAATAATCTTAACAACTCTTTTATATAATTTTTGTTTTATTCTAATTTATTTATCTAAATGGGTAACTGTGTGCTTGGACTAGTGTTAGCTGTCATATTTATTTAGGTTGGATAATAGCATTTATTTATAATTCTTGATACATACTTAGATATGGCTCTTAATTAATTTAGTAGTTCTTTATTAAATATTTTTTGCGCTAGAATGATTCACAGTATAGAATCAAAACTACTTTTAAATTGTATGACTATCGAATAGCAATGGTACTTCCTTAAAAAGAACTCGCACCTATTATTATACCCAATACAGTATCATTTAGGTGTGAATAACATAAAAAAATATCTGCTTGTAATTTTAATTAATAATTTTAAGTCAAGAGAAAATATTTATTCTGAAGCAATACAATTTGATGATAATTTGTAGGAGAAATGTTTACAAAAACTGAAGAAATGTTTTTGATTTTTACCTTCCACAAATTATCGATTTCTAAATTATTTATAATTATTCTTAGCTGTTAAAAATTAATGTCATTTCTTTCTCTATATATTAAAATAAAATATTCTTAAGGGAAATGAAACCATTACAAAAGGGGTAACAATTTTTTTTAGAAATGATTTAAGTTAATTTGATGATATATTATTATCTTATTTTTTTTTAGTGCATGTCAAACTTGTAAAAAAAAGTTTATTTCTTGAAGCCTGTGTATATAAAATATTAGTTAATTCGAAAGTTTTAGATAAATGTAGAATATCTCTTGGTAAAAATGTATTTTTTTCATCAGCTTTTTTGAAATCTCATTGGTTAAGTACTTGTTTATCCATGATTTAATTATTTTCCTTTTTTGCACAAATACTTAAAATAGTTTAATTTCTGAAAACTCAATATTATGCATGTAAAGATAATTATGGATATGAGTATATAATTCATATATATGTAACCTGTGATGAAAATGAATTTTTTTTTCCAACTTCATGAATTGTAAATTTTTTAATAGTATGGCTTACCAATGGGGACATTAAACACACTATGTGAAACAGCCAACGGCCATATTTTCAAAAACTACCTTTATCCAACAGATGGCGTTATTTACAACTCGGATGACGTCAAAGCGATGTTTGTAAAAAGATGACCCGTCGTTACTATAGCAACGGGGTGTGGTTAAGAAATGATTGACAGATATAGTCGGTTTCAGAACGCATGCGCAGTTGCAGTAAAATAAACAAACTATTCAAAACCATAATCAAATGGTGGGGACAACGGGGTGCAATGTTGGTTGAAGGGGTGGAAAAGGGAAAAAAAGAAAGTTTTGTAAGTGCTGTCTTTTTTAGAATTGCCGCGGAAGTGGGTGCGCAGTCTTTATTTTTAAATCCGTGCAAATATTTTGGGATATCCACAAGTGAATGAACAAGTACGTTTACATTTTCTTCGGTATCATAAGCATTGCCCATAGGATTAAGAATAAAGATGGAATATTTGTCTTAGCGTATTTAATTCATTTTTTTTGTTGTTGTTTGATAGGTATGTAATAAATTTCTTTCCGCTCATATCTTAGATACAAATTGTATTTGAAATTGCTGTGTAAGAATACTCGTCAGGAAATAATCATTTTCAATTTGAGTCTTTCACAAGAAAATGTTACTTTTCTAAGAAAATAACCTAGAGCAATTTTTTTACAAATAGTTTGTATAATTCTGTTTTCAAACACATCTATTTCTTGTTTTACAAA
>BMAV01001462.1:64581-83868 GCA_019973955.1 Trichonephila inaurata madagascariensis | reverse complement strand
CCGTACGGGCAAACCAGATGAGGCCAATTTCGGGTAGCATGTACACTGTACGGGCAAACTGCTTAAAGGGTTAAGCACAAGTTTATTGGGAAAATAATGTTATACTCAATATTTGTTTAATAATCAATATTTATGATCATGGAAATTTTGCTGAACAAACCTTGCTGTTGAACAAAGCATTAGAGCCAGTGATTTCCAAAGTATCGTCCCCCAGGGTTCTATGATAACCTGCTAATGATTCACGTCGGCCAAAAAATAATTTGGGGGTCCACGAACTGTAAATGGAAGTCTATGATAGTGGCTCTCTTTAAACCAGATTGTGACTTAAATTTAAAAAAAAAATTAATCAAGTGGAAACCAGATTTTATCTGTTTAACTGATTTATTTACTAAATTTAATGAGGTTAATTGGCAGTTATAAGGTGACAACATAGATTTTCTTAAAACAAGGACCATTTCAACTTTTCTTTCCAGAATTAAGCTAAAGAAGTATAATATTAGATTTCAGGAATTTTCTCAATGTGTCAAGACATTTTAACCTACTTTCAACATTTAAATGCCCTTTATTCAGATTTTGAAACTGGGTTTGAGAATACTTTAACTATGGTAATACCACAATAAGCAATGAATTCATATGGTCACATTAAAAAAGAATGTCATGTTACAATAGAAACTGATTGGAATAGGCACTAAAGAAGACCTTAAACTGAAGCTTAGAAACAGATGTCAGCAATTTTAGCTTTTAACCTATTATTTGTTCCATATTATGGAATATTGCGAGAAAGTTTTTAATTTCTTTTTTCTAGTGAGAAGGAATTTCTGTGAGTTTGCTAATCTTAAAAACAAACAAAGGGAGGGGGGGGGTACTTGACTGTACTAACAAAGGAGATTTAGTGTTAAACCCCTAACTAGATTGGTATTAAATACTGAATTTTTTTTTTATTGATTATCAGACTCATCCCACCCATTGAAAGCATTTGTTGGTTGGTCAGTTATTTTATGTACTAATGAAATTTAAATTTAATTAATTAACATGCGATTCTTAAGTTTTAAACACTATACTTCTCTACAGTTAGAAATATTATTCCTTTGAGAGAGAGAGAGAGAGAGAAGTAAGTAGTTGTGTACCAGCTGTCAAAAAGACATTTAAGTTCATAAATTTGAAGAAATTCAATATTAGGTAAGTAGGGTAGGGTTCTACCCAAAACAAAAAAACATGGCAAAGTGTCTATGAGACAAAAATGTTTGGGAATCTCTGCGTTAGAGAGATGTAGATAAAATTAGAGAAGTGTGTGTAATCTATTGTTAAATACTGAGTTATTTGTATTATGGCTAAAAAATAATTCAATTCAGCATTTTTTAAAAACACTTATTCCATTTTTTATGTTTTAAGTTTTCTTAAAAAATTGTATTAGTAAAACTTCAATTAAAATATCATGGAAAAGGTAATTTGTTGAAAGAAATTTCCCATGATGTCCCATTACTTATAATTTAATTGTTTTTATTTGAGTTAATTAAGCTTAAAGTTATTTATTTTCAACTAAATGATTCATATGCACATAAGTCATAAACTGTGAAATTTGCTTATAATGAGCATGTAGGATTTATTTATTAAAACTTATTATTACTTTATTAAAGCTGAGTGCTCATAATAAACAGGTTTATGAAAAAAATCATAAGTAATTTATACATATTTACTATATTTATACTTTATTTTTTATTTCTTTGCAGTACAAAAGAAGTTAGTTAATTTGCTTTACTCTGTCTTATTGTCCACTCTTATTGTTCTTCCAAGGAGACTAATGGTTCAAAAAATATTGTCATTTGCACCCTGGCTTTGAAAAAAAATTTGAAGTTTTGGTCCATAGACTGGGTTACACTTGTGGAACTGGATGGTAAAAATTCAGTTCTGATGTTATAAATTCAACAATTATCAACTGAAAGGAGAATTTAAATTTTTCTTTCTTCAGTTGCCTCTCCCAATTTGAAATTCTGCAAAAATATTTGAAGTTATCTTGGTTTTCTTGCTGCAGTCATAATCAACCGGAAGCTTTTTTGTATGCTTAAAATACCTGGGGTTTTTGAACTTACCAATAATCGACTGTTTCTTCTTGTCAGTACCAGATCTGTTAGAACACAGTAAAGCTGTAAATCGATTTTTGGAGAGCTTGCCTCTGACAAACTTTTCTCTCTTGAACCTAAAATTCTGCTGTGGGTTTATCTTGTAGAACAGAGATTCCCAAGCTTTTTGTCTCATAGACCCCTTGCCATGTTTTTCAGTTTCAGGTAGACCCCTGTTTACTTTATATTGAATTTTTGTAAATGTATCAACTTAAATGTCTTTTTAATAGCTGGTATGGAGCTACTTACTTTAAAAGATTTAAATTTTAACTGTAGTGGAGTATAGTGTTTAAAACTTAAAAAATACATGTTAATTAAATTAAAATTTAATTAATACATAAAATAACATCAACAAACAAATATTTATAATAGGAGGAATTAATATGGGGCTTCAATAACTAATTTTCGACAGTTGGCATCAATCTTGTCAAATTTAACCCTAAATCTCCTCGGTTAGTAGTGTCCAGCCCTTTATTATTATTTTTTATTTTGGAGATAAGCAATCACACTGAAACTCCTTCTCACTAGAAAAAGCTTGAATCCATCAAGCCATCCATTTGAACATAAAAATCCAGAATTGCCAACTTTGTTGGAAAATTTTTCTGCTTGACCTTTAAAAGTGGACCACTTACAGAAAAATCTGCATTACATTGTACCTTCATCAACTTTACAAGAGCTTTGTCTAAATCCTCTTTAGCACATTTCTTCTAATGTTAGCAGACATTCTTATTTTGATTGAATGCAGCCATTACTACTTTCCCTTGTTCTTTAACAGTGGAAGATTAGTCATACTTGCAGATTTCACAATTTTTTGCACCATTCTCTTATCTTTTTAAAATCTTTACTTTTTGAAATGCTGATAAAATTTCTTGTTACATCACAAGATAAAATCTGGCAATCATATTCTATAAATGCAGGTCAAAGAATGACCTCCACTCAACACTAACTTTTTGTTGACTTTGGAGTTTTAAAGAAATTGTAGGAAAGCTGAATTGGAGAAGTGGGAGTCAAAGGAATTGTTATGAATTAAAATATTGTTGCGAATTTTGTGTAAAATAGGGTAAATAATTTGTATTTAGATGTGTAATGCCTTTATCTTACTCTAAATTAGATTTAATTTATGCTAAAATTATAATATTCACAAGCAACACCATCCCTTATGTTAAAATGTTGATTCAATGGGAACGTGGCGATAGAGCCAAGTTGGCGTTGTTTTTGGTGACCATTTTTCGCGAGTTCGGGACCCTCTAGATACTTTTAGAAATTAGTAGAGAAATCTACTAATTTCAAGACCTATGAGGAAAGTGGGTCTTTCTCAAATTATCTGTGAGGGATATAAATAGATGGTCACCAAAAGTCAGTCAGTCTGGTTTTGACTAGCAATCAGTTAGTATTGCTTTGACTGTTGAAGCGGTTGGTGAATGAGTGATTGCTTGTGAATAATCTTTTATATATGTGTATTTTAGACACTGATAATTGTGTCTGAGTGCTGTTGAAGGTGAGAAGACCTTCTAAGATTTGTTTAGTGAAAATTGCTTCTGAATCCTGTATTTAAAGGATTGGATTTTCTACAATAAATTCTCATCACTCTTAAAGAACTGTCTTGTTCTTTGTGACTGATCTGCATAAAATCCTCGAACCCTGATCAACATAACAATATGTTGCTTGCTATAATGAGGAGTTGCTCTTTAAAAGACAGTTATGCTCCCATAAGCTTAACATTGTACCAACCATTTCCAAGTTCCTCATCAAATCCAGGTTCTTGTTAAATCAGTGCTTGTTATAAATGAGTGTACTGTATAAAATTTTTGCAATTGAACATGAAATTTGCTTTCTATATTATTAAATGTTATGTAAATATATTCTGTTTTCATTTACTCATAATAGATTTCCAATACCATTTAAATATTTTATTATTGTTTTAAAATAACTAATACTTTATTAATTTTACAGGTTGAAAAATGTACCAGTCTAGGAGATCCAAATAAACCTAAACCTTGGAAAAAACGCAATGAGACCAAAGCACCAAAATTAGATGCTGAGGAAAAAGATATTTCTGAGGTAAATTTCTTCAGAATAAATGTAACATCATTTCTTGCATATATTGCTCTAGGGGGGATTTTTGTATTGTAACATTTATAAGTTTTTTTACTGTTTATATGACTTTAGGATGAATTTTTTTTCTTTGAAAACAAATTATTTTTTCAGTACTTGTACAACAAATGTGTGATATATTATCTTAAAGATTATATTTTTATACATAAGAAACATATATTTAATATTTTATAAAGAAAATTTAAATCCTACACCTGTTTTAGAATGTATTTGAATTTGAAATTTTCTTTCATTTTAGGAAAAAGGAAATAAATATGAAAAAAAGGAAAAGTCTGAGGATATACCAGAAGAGGTAAATATTTTTTTTATGTAAATTTAATTTGAACTATCAACAATTTTTGTGTATCAGTAATATTTTATAAATTTAAATAAAAGTTTAAGTGAATAAATTAATTCTGTTACTTTTTTAAAAATGCATCATTTGCTTGCAATACTGACACTTTATCTACATGACTTTTTATTCTAATCATTTATAAGCTATATGTATAAATTTCCTTCCCAAAATTCTGTTGTATCTGTATGTTACTTGTTCCCCTTTATAACTCTGCAAAGGATGACAGTTAATCTTAAATTTAGTCCTAGCACAAAATTTGCAGATTTATTTTATTAGGTATCCCCTTTTATACTGACATTTTTAACCCCTTCTTGGATGATATATTATCTCAAACATTTGGCCATACAGTTAGTATCACATGCCATGTGATGGAAGAGAAAATTTCATCTTTGAAACTGAAATCATTGCTACTTACATGTCTATTTAACTTTTGAAATTTTTTGTATTTCTGAATATTTACAGGATTAGACAGTTAACCTTGCTTCCTTCTCATTTTTCACAATGAGAATGTCCCTCTTAATAAAAATTTTAAATCATTTTGAATTTTCAGTAATTTTACTTTTGTTAGTGTTATTTTTGTGTATCAAAATAACTTTTATGATGGATTCAGAGAGGGATTTCAAGAACAGTGAATTTGATCTCTCATTCAAAAGACACTAGTTCTGATTTATCAAGTGATAATATTTATTTAGTCTAGTGAATCATAAGATGAGGATTTGAGCTCAGTAAGGATATTAGTAGAAATAAAAATGGTGTGTCCATTTCTTACAAAACTTTAATAATTATCTTTATGTAGATATTTATTCTGAACACTTCAAAGCAGTAGCATTAATATATTTATGGTATCATAGTGCATTTTTTAAAATTTAAAACTTGGGAGTATTTGTAGTGTACTTTCATAATCCCAGATGATCCTTATTCATAATATCGGATCATCCTTACTCATAATAACGGATCATTCTTACTCATAGTAACGGATTCTTGATCCTTACATCTTATTGGCTCTTAAAACCTACTATTGAATTTCATTGGTCAGAAGAAATGTCTTCTGGCATTTCTTCTGTCTTCCCAGAATTCCACTCTGACAAAGGGAATATATATACTCGAACATTTTTATTTGTTATGTTGAGAAATAAAGTTTATTTTTGTAAAATCATTGCAATTTTACTTGGCCACTCAACACAACATCCACTAAAAATGGTGACCCATTCTTTGAATATAAAATTTTAATTAAAAATTTTTTTCCCCCGTTGCCTGTGCTTCCCGTAAATATGGAGGATATTTCAGCGGTTAAAATTCCAGCTTTTGTTTCATCAGATCCTGCGCTATGGTTCGGGATGCTTGAATCAACCTTCGAATTGGCAGTTCCCAAGCCGATAACCGACGAACGCACAAAATATAATTATTGCGTAGCTCATTTGTCTCCCGATGCGGCGATGGCAGTTCGAGACGTAATTCTTTCACCTGGGAGCACAAATCCATATTCAAAATTAAAAGACGAAGTCATTGCCCGATGCGGTGAAAGCAATAGCCAGGAAATTCACCGACATTTAGCCGGAGAGCAGCTAGGAGACAGAAAACCATCGGAATTATTTTGAGTGATGCAACGGCGATCAGAATCGCACAACGTGACGGATTCACTTCTTTTGGAATTATTTTTACAGCAGTTACACCTAATGTGCAATCCATCCTTGCAAGTATTCAACCCCTTACAGCTCAAAAAGCTTCAGAGGTAGCTGATCGTATTTTAAAGGTCACACCTGTACAGGTAAGTGGTGTATCAAAATATTCCAGTGCTAATTCTGATGATAGTAGTGAATCAAAACTCCTCAAAGAGTTAAAACTCTTACGAGAGGAAGTGAAAGAACTTCGACGATCGAGAAGTTTTTCTCGAAATCGTTTCAATTCTCGCAATCGCGGAAAGAGTCCTAAGCCAACAGCATCAAATTTATGTTGGTAACATAATAAATTTTCCACAAAGGCAGGAAAATGTATTCAGCCCTGTTCTTTCCAGGAAACCTTGAACGGGCGGGAGTAGCGGCGACGTATGCCTTGCCTTCGACTTCCTGTCGCCTTTTTGTTTGCAATCGTAAATCCAACATTTGTTTTCTAGTTGATACGGGAAGCGATTGCTCAATCCTTCCCGCAAATAAAACTCAAAAACAATTTTCTCCAGTTCAAACTTTTATTGCTGCAAATGGTACACCCATTCAAGTGTACGGGCGTAAATTAATGTCAATAGATTTAGGTTTAAGACGAAATTTTGTCTTTCCATTTTTTATTTGTAATGTGTCTAATGTTATTATTGGTGCAGATTTCTTACATTATTTTAATATAAAACCTGATTTAAGAAATCGTAGTTTATTTGATACTTCTACAAAATTAAATTGTCATTGTATTAGAAATTCTAATATTTTCTCAATTAAAACTCATGTTATTGATAATAATTTTTCTAAATTGTTGAATGATTTTCCAAATATTACAAGGGGGAGGGGATACAGGAGATTGATGTATATGATGCATTTGGGGGGGGGGTACTAGACATCACATGTTTCACCACGAGCAGTAAAATAGTAGTTGTGTAAAAATATTTTGCATCTTTGAGTTTAAAATTTAGCATATATTGAAAAAAATGCTTTTATGGTGTTGAAAATTTGACCAAGAAGGGATTAATCTCTCAATTAATTTTATTTAATAGATGAGTAAAATTGAATGAAATACGTGTAATTTACTCATATTTAATATATCAGATAAATTAATATGAATGCTATCATTACGTAGATCCAGGTTAAACTATTTTATGCTAACAGATGCAAAGAGCAAAACAGTTCTTTAAGAGTGTTGAAAATTTATTGTTGATAAACAATCCTCAGAAATACTGGATGCGGCAGCAAAATTTGCAAAATACATCCCTGAAGACCTTCACAACTTCTACAGTTATCAGACACAACAATCAGTGTCTAAAAATACAAATATGTCATGATTAAGGTTATTTGCAAGCACTTGATTGATTGTAGCAACTAATCGCTAGTTGACTCTTCAACGATCAAAGCAATACTGACTCAGTTTTAGTGAGTGACTCCTATTTACGTGCTGCACAAATCCTTTGAGAAAGATTCACTTACACCACAGATCATGTTATTAATAGATCTCTCTAGTAATCTCCAGATGAATCCACGTGGCTGCCAACTTGGCTCTGTCACCAATTTTGTATTGAATCGCCATTATAATGTAAGGAACGATGTTGCTTGCAACTATTACAATTTTAGCATAAAATAAATACAACATTTTAAGCATTCATTACACAAATTTCATTACACTATGTTTATAATTTGACAAGTTATTGTATACTGGATCCTTCTTTGAGCTGCATATATATACAAACAAAGGTTCATTTTTCTTCAGATGTAAATAATTCAGCTTTAAACTTTTAAATTATTTCCAAGTTTTCTTTTTTGTGTTATTTATTATTCCAAAAGTACTAATTGGTGCTAGTTTTTCTAAAGTGTTGAAGGGAATAGTTTTTTAAAAAGAAATTGTATATAAAAAAAGGTTAAAATGTCAGGATCTTCAATGCTGCTTAAGTTATAGCTTTGACTTTTCCATGTTTCAGTCATGCTTTTGTCAGATAAGTCTACCTCAGATAAATCTTATTGAAAAGCAGTTTCTACTCTTTACTTTGCCTATTAAAAAATTTTATTTTAATATTTATTTTCAATATACAGTATATGAAGACAGTTCCAAAGCAGTGTAACATAACTTTTAACATAAATAACCAATTGTTGTAAATATTATATATGTAAATATGTTTTTTACATATTTCACAGCTTCTAAAAAATGCTCGTTTCAAAGAATTTTTAGAAGTTACTAAAGACAGAAAAAGTAAGCCTGTATGGGCAGAAGATATAGATGCTGAATCTGAGGCAGGAGTCATTTCTGAAAATGAAGGGTCTTCTTCGGACAGTGATTATGAATCAAATTACAAAAAACAAGTACAGACAGGTAAGTCAAAGAAGAAATTGTTATTTTTAAAAGAACATCATAGTGTAAAATATATTTTGATACCTTTTGATTTTCCAATCCTTCCCTCCCCCTTTTCATCACCACAGAAATTCTCTAATTTTTTGTTGACATTATAATTCAATTTTTAAAAAAATCTATAGTTATCTTTATTTTTCATATCTATACATAAATAATGCTAAGCAAAAGCATAAAAATTATTAAAGAAAAACAGTTTTTGCAGTCAATAGTTATTTTTTAGTTGTAGACTGAAAAATTTCTTAGAAATGTTTTTGTTTTTTGGTACATTATTTTAGTTTGATTAATTGGGAAGAAATTGTTATGCATTTGAACATGTTTTCCATTTTAAATAGTACAAAATTCTTTAATATGTTACTTTTCGCCAAATCGGTAATTATGTATGAATCATATGGATCTGTGTGTTTTTTGTAATTACTTGAAAATATACTACATTGCTACAGAGTTTTGAAACTGGTGTTGTGCAGATAGAGTTAGAAAAGTAATTTGAAGAAAAAGAAACACACACACACACTGATGTCTGTAATTACACTGCTGGCCATCATAAATGCAACACTCTGAAGGAAGCATGCAAATAACATGAAATTTACAACATGCATTAGCGGAAGTGAGATATACAAATGATTAGAATTTCAGCGCAGACACACATCATGCGCGCCTGTGGCGCCACCTCAAAGCGCTATTTAAGGTTTGGAGATTTTGACGATTTCAAGTTCGGCAATTGTGTTTTTCTTGTGGTTTTTTCAAAAAACGATCAGTTATGTCTCGTAGAAAATAGCGATCAGCTTTTGATCAAGTGTTCGAGTTCAACAGAGGAAGGATAGTGGCCTACCGAGATTGTGGATTATCTTTCAGGGAAATCGGCAGTCGTGTTGGACGAAACCAAACTACTGTAATGCTGATATGTGACCGTTGGATGCAGGAGGGTATGACGGACCAACATGGTCGATTGCATCCACCTCATTGTACCACTTCACATGAGGACAGGCAAATTGTGCGCATGGCAGTGACAGATCGCTCAGTCACACCACAAACCATAGCACAAACATTGAATCTGTAATGCATCATTCAGTGTCTGCATGTACCATTTGATGCAGTTTACAGCAGTGTGGTCTGACTGCAAGACTTCCATTGCTTGGTCTACCCTTGATGCAGAACCACAGACGTCTCCGCCGCCAATGGTGCAATAAAAGAAGGATGTGGGTGGCAGAATGGAATGAAGTCGTCTTTACTGACGAGTCACGCATCTGTCTGCAACACCACGATGGTCGGATTCGAGTCTAGAGACACCATGGAGAGAGGATACTAAACAGCTGCATTACGCACCGCCACACTGGTCTTGCACTGGGTATTATGGTATGGGGTGGTATTGGATATCACTTTCGCACTCCTCTAGTACACATTGCCGGTACTTTAAACAGCCAGTGCTACATCTCCGAGGTGTTGGAGCCGGTTGTCCTTCCTTACCTTCAGGGCTTGGCCACAGCCATATTTCAACAGGATAAGGCACAACCACACGAGGAACGCATTGTCCAAAGGTTCTTCGTCAATCACCAGATTGAATTGCTTCCCTGACCGGCTTGCTCTTCGGATCTTTTGCCAATAGAAAACACGTGGTTCATGGTTGCTCAACGATTGACCCAGATTACACCCCCAGCTGCCACACCAGATCAACTTTGGCAACTTGTGGAAGCTGCTTGGTCTGCTGTACCCCAAGAACACATCCAAAGTCTCTTTGAATCAATGCTGAGGCGTGTGGCAGCGGTGATCTCCAACAATGGCGGCTACTCTGGCTACTGATTCTGGCAGGAACCACACTTTACAGAAGTCTATAAATTTAATCATTTGATACTTGGTCAACATGTTATCTACAAAATAAATTTTGTTGTGCTATCTCTTGTCTTTTTTGGTGTTGCATTTACGGTGGCCAGCAGTGTAGTGTAACTGTTAGAAGCCGTGAAAGAATAAATATTGTAATATATTGCTAAAAATGGTTTCCTTTTAAAATAATAATTCGGTGTAGAAATTTTTGACTAATCAGGGGTAATTTAATGACATATTCAAAATATTAATCTTCACACTGAAGTAGGACTGCCTTAATTAAATTTTGATAATATTTTTTGTTCTTGTCCTTTAAGTTAAGCCTTCGATTTGCATTGGTACAGTAAAATCTCTGCAGAATATTTCTAAATTTCTTTCAAAAATGTGATGCCGAGAATAACACAAGTTATATCCCTCCCTCCCCCGCCTTGAATGTTAAATTATTTGCTTCAGTTACATGAAATGTCATGTTAAAATGTACTTTCATTGACATTATTTAAATTGAAGGAAAAATAGTGGATATATACAATTAACCCCTTAACTGTGGCAGATACATATATATATATGTCTCAGCTGATGCGTTAACTGCTCCTGGCATATATGAGTCACTCAGAAGCCAATACAGTTAAGGCCACTTTATGATATTTTTTGATTTTTGTAAATTTTGATGGAATATTATTTATTTTATCAAGATTTACTAGAATCAGAAACTATCAAAAAATAGACTTAACCGCATTGGCTTCTGAGCAACTCATATATGTGTCCTTCCATAGTGTGATCCTATCAATTAAACTATTCCAAGTGCTTTGGATTACAATAAAATGACCTTGAAAGTATTTTTAAAGATGTTACTTATTTTAGGAAAGTTCTCACTTATACATTTTCTTCCTCCCGAATACGCCACATGACTGTGCCCCTGTGTGAAAACTGTGGCACGAGGAAGCAAATCTTGTAGCTTTTTTTCTTGGCAACTAAGGGGTTTATGATTGATTAATGTTACATTTCATCTAAAAAAAATGAACATAATGCTTTCAATTGGGATGAAAGCATTTGGATGAAATTACTTCATTAACTTTGATGAAAAAAAATTTTAAAGTCTGCATGAAAAAATTGCAAATTGTGTTTTAAAATATTTTTATTGTATTTTTCAATTTCTTTATAGATGAATCTAAGGACAATGAAAAATTATTAAATGAAAAAAATTCAGTAAGTTGCTGTTTTTGTATCACAATTAATTTCCAAGGATATCTTTTACTTTACTTTCAATATTTTTGTTTTAAACTGTCCTAGATATGGAAAAATACATTTGGAGGGGGATAGAAAATTAATTCTTAATTTGATATATTTTAAATGGATATATAAAAAGTATAAAATAGGATAAAAGATTTCCTGTATTTCATACTTTTAACACGTAACATTTAATTTAAAAATAATGTACATAATATATTATTTCTTAATTAATATATTGTGATTATGTGTATGTATTGTTGCAATGTTATACCTATAAAATAATAAATAAATATGTTTAAAAGTATGAAAAAGTAAAATTTGTAAAAAAAATTTATATATTAATGTCAAAATATATAAATTTTTCAAAAACATGCCATGAAAAATTAACTTTTCACTTATTAAACTACATGTAAAATTGAGAAAATAGTTAAAATTCATTATTTAAATGTGAAGTTATTTATTTGTGATATGGGGTAGAGAGAATTTTTCATGGGCAATATTTGCTTCTAAAACTTGTTGTAGAGGTTCAGTCTATTTTGTACTACTTTGAAGACTGTGACATCCACTTTTCTTATGTTCGGGGCCATAACGGAAATCTTGGCAATGATAGAGCGAACCAGTTGGCCCAAGAGGCAACTTGCCAAGATATGAACCTTTTGATGTCTGTGCCATTGTCCCACTGGAAGCATTTAGCTTGGGAAAGAACTGTTTCCTCCCGGAACACCAAATTCTTGGCCATGTTTAAAGCTTTGGGGACTAAAAAGTCTTTTCTGACCAAGTATCAGCAGCTTAAATGTAAAAATTTGTTACTGATTTTAAGTTATCCCAGATTCTAACAGGACATGGAAATTTTAAGAGCTGTTTGTCTAGGTTTAGTTTAATTGGTAGTAATATTTGTTCTTGTGGTCAAGATGCTGAAACTGTGGAGCATGTATTGTTATATTGTAAACTATATTTTTGTAAAAGAGAAAATTTTAAAAAGGAGTTGAAATGTTTAGGTATTTCCTGGTCACCTGTTTTGTCTTTGTTGGTCAATTGTACTGAAAGCCTAAATGTCTTAAGAAAATTTGTTTACTGTATAGATTTTTAAAGTTTTATATTGGTACCTCCCCTGATTTATATTTGTATAATTCCACCCTTCCTTTTTATTTTATATTTTGTGTTAAATGTTTTTGTTCTTTTTAAATTTTGTTTTAAAGGATATAATTGTGTTACCACTTATGTCTGTAAGCCTCATGCTATGCAATGTGGAGCATGAGGAGTTTCACAAATAAATTAATTTAAAAAAATACTTGTTTCTTTATAACAATATATCTGAGATGGAATGTTATTATTTATTAGAATTTACTACATTTTTCGACACTTATGATGGTTGTATTAACAATTACTATAATTAAGAATTTTTATATTTTGTTAATAAAAATTATTGAATAAATAACAGTATTCTCATTTTTTAAATGCAGTTATTGGATGTTTAATTTTTTACTTAATATATTTGAAGTGGGGATTTTGAACCATATGATTATTTTTATATCTCAATTACTTCTCACTTTTTAAGGGAGGTGCAATATTTAATACATGAAGATTCTCTTCTGTGTAATTATTTCCAAGGAAAACATTTCTAAATTTACTGCATTTTGTTTTTTATAATTAATAAATTAAAAGAACAAAACTGTAAAGAACCCTTTTTACATCTATTAAAATTTAAAATATATTAAATCCATTTTAAATGAAAAAATAGAGTTTACATATTAACGTTACCACAGCCAAATTCGCCCTATGAGAATCATGCCATTTTCCACCAAATTCTGACTTTTTCTTTCAAATAAAACACATGCGAATCATTTTGTTTTGATAGCAGGACATGACTCTGATGACACAAATTTTGCTATGGTGACACTAATATATAATTATCAAAATAGATAGTTACAAAAATAGATATCAAATAATACTTATTTATAGTTTTTAAGATATTTTTTTAAGATGACTATTGTTAAATTTAGCAATGATTTTAGATAAGTAAATTCAGTTGCTACTAAAATTAGAAGTTACTTTAGTGGTACTTTTCTGTTTCGCTGGTGCAAATCTCCTCAAGTTGGTGTTATTGGTGACAACACCCAATATACACATAAAAAGTATTAATAAATATTAGTTCTTATTGGGTTTTTTTTTATCAATTTGATGTATGAAAAAAATGTTACTGTTAAGAAAAGACCGCAACTTGTTTTGAAAATGTGGTAGTGAAAGGTTACCAGCAAGAATATTCCATTTGGAGGTTGTATCATTTTTGACAACTTTATTGCTTGTGACAGTGAAACAGAAAAATATTTTAGAAATATGTTATTTATCAATTCAGTATACATCTACTTTTTGTTGTAATGTTTCTTTTTTTGGTTTTTGTTTATATTTATTTTAGCAAATTAAGGACTCTGATGGAAAAGAAGACTCTGATAACAAGACTCCTGTTAAATTGGTGAATATCATGTCTTATACATAATTATGTGTCATGTCTTATACATTATGTGTTAAATATTGAAAATTATTGATTAATTTTAATGTACATAAAAATTTATTGTTTATATATTAATGAATCTCATTCAATTAAAGCTTTATTTAATCACTAGAAATTGCAATAATTTGTATGAATGGTTTAAATCAATATAATTTTCGAAAATTCAAAAATTTCTTGATAAATAATAAGTGTGAAGATCGCTTTATGAGATTTTCTAATATTTATATTTGGTTTTATTCTAAATATTTTGTAAGAAACTACTATACTAAAATAAGTATAAAGTGAAACAAAAGAATGCTACAAAATTCATTCAAATTATTGACCATAAAAATTTGTAAATAAATTTATTACATTTATGGAAGTCTTAGTGTTGATTTGCTCTATTTTTCCATCTATTGAAATTGCTCTGTTGCTCTATTTTTTAGAAAACATTTGATGATCCATTTACTGTGAAGTTAGCAAATTTGCCTTATAAATGTAAAAAAGTAAGCTAACCCTTTTAAAAAATGTATAACTGCAATGCTTGTATTTTTAAAAATTATATCAATTCCAGACTTTATGTATTAAATCAAATCTGCTCCTTTTTTTCTTTTTAGAACCAAATCAGTGAGTTTTTCCAGAATCTAAAAATAAAAAGTGTGCGTCTTCCCTTCAAAATTAAAGGTAAAATAAGTATAATTTTTTCTAACAATTCATACATGTATCTTTCTAAATTCCTAAGTTTTCAAATTGATGCTATAAAAAAATTGTTTTTTTTTTATTACTACACTTAATTTGTATTGTCTCATGTACAGGTATTGCATATGTGTCATTTACAACTGAAAAAGACATGAATCAAGCTTTAAACAGAAATAAAGGATTTCTAGGTGAGCTTTTGTCTTCATCCTTTTTTTATTTGTTGATAAAATTTGTTAAAAGAAAAAGAGTAATGAGCTTTGTTGATTTATTTATACAATAAAAGAAAATCACCAGAAGTTTAAAAATGTATCCATGGTCCTATTCTTTAATGTACCTTTCAATTTCAAATTGTGTTTTTAATCCCATAGTACATAACCTGTTGCCACTCCTAATAAGTGTGACATTTCCTGATTGATATTATTTAATATTTGCTTTGTGTTTGTTCATTTATTTTGAATCTGGCAGCAGAATTTTAGTTAAGTAAGCTTTTGGAATATTCTAAAGGTAGTCGTGCTTTACCTTAAGAAAAGAAATGTATAATATTTTATCTTTACGGAGCGTGTACTAATATGATAGCTCTTTTTTGTAAATAGCTTCATTAATCATTTACTGTCAATAGCCTAATTTATCCCATGTGTTGAAGAAAAATAAAAGGAATATTGAAACCAAAGAATAATAGTTTCTCAAGTCACAACACAACCAGTTGAAATTAAATGTAATTTTATATGATTTATGGGAGCAGAGTTTTTATGTGTTTGTTGGGACAGTAATTGTTCACTTCTTCGCTTACTAATGGCTGCACAAGCCGAGTCAGATTTAAGAAAATCAGTTTATAATTTTTTAAAAAAAATTACGCCCGCCAACATCCTTTTGGACATAAGGCATCTTGCAGTCCAATATAAAGCAGATGCCAGTCATTGGCCCAAATTTACAGAGAGGGCAGAACGGTGAATCAGCCAGGCCAATCTTAAACAGATGGGCTTGTAGGTAATCATGTCTGGTGATGACTCTGAAACATGCCACACCCTCCACCCTAGGTAGGGCAGAAAGCTGAGCACATCTTTGGCCATCGAGCTCATGAGACCAAGATTTGCCAACATCTAGGTCTGTAAGAGTGGAAATTCTCTTCTGTCAAAATTTGTCCCTGAGAAGTTGCTTGGCGTGTCGAAGAGGCATCAAAAGGCAAGGTGGATGCAGCGTCAAAGCCTCTTTGGCCAACTTGTCAGCTTGTTCATTTCCATGAATTCCGCAATGAGATGGGATCCATTGGAGAATGACCTCTCTTCCGCTGCAAAAAATGAGTTGATAAGTTGTTTGCACTCAAACTCAAGTTTTGATGGGAATAGATTGTAGCCAGATATGGTCTTAATTGTGGCTTTAGAATCTATGAATGTTACAATATTTTGGCCAGGAGTAGCACTAATGGCTCTAAAAGCCATAAATTCATAAATCTCACCATCAAAATTGTCTAACCAGGCACTAAGAGGTTCTTTAAGATTGAAAGAGTTGGAGAAAGCACCAGCTCCAACCCTACCAAAGGAAGCTGTTACAGAGCCATCAGTAAATATATGTAACCAATCTTGATCTGGATATCTTTCATGGATGGTAGCCAGAGCTGCAGACCTTAACTTAGCCAGAAGGAAATTATTCTTATGAACCGGCAGGACCAAATCCAGATTAGTAGAAGCGTATCTCAAATGACTCGGGAAGGTAGTTAGTTTAAAGATAGGAAGTCTATTATCGGAAACACACCAAAAACATTTGCAAGTCTCTCGAACTCAAACAAGAAAGTATGTTGAGTTTTAAGTCTTGTTTGGGAAGGTATGTATTCAGTCCAGAAATGCTCCTTTCTCATTAATCATTCTCCAAGAGAAAGAGCAGAATATTGAGGTCTTTCAGATGGACCAGAAATTTTAGTCTGCAGTTGCATAGTGATGATAGGGGTCGAGGTGGCTGCACCAGTGATAAATCTAAGTGCTTTATTTTGAACAATGTCCAACTGTGATAATGCACTATCAGAAGCAATAACAAGAAGCTCAGTGCTGTAATCAATAACAGGTCTGATGTAAGATGTAAAAGTGGAAGTCAAAACACTTTGGGGGGATCCCCACTTAACACCGGCAATTCTTTTTAATAGAGATAGCCTACTTGTAGCATTCTCAACCACTTTAGCAATATGTTTAGTCCAAGTTAGTCTGGAATCCAAGGAAATCCCGTGGGAAGTAGCACAGGCAATCCTGAGTAAAGCATTGTTATCGTAAACCAGGTTCATGTTGTGCTTTTTTGTACTTAGGGTGAACAGTTCAAAATTTGTCTTATCAGAGTTTACCTTAAAGTCATTTGCCAAGGTCACCAGTGCTGAGTTCGGGGTACTTTCCAATTTAGGTATATCAGAACTGGTTGACCAGAGAACAAGATCATCAGCATATAGTAAGGAATTAATCTCAGGCACTGCATTATCAATAAAACTCAAAAGATCATCAATCATAATAATAAAAAAACTGGGCTCAAGACGGATCCCTGTGGAAGGCCTTGTCTAGTTTGGCCATACCCTGAGTGAGAGTTGCCATATTTGATATTTAAGAAGTGCTGAAAGAGGAAATCACACACACTGATTCATTTAAAGAGATGGCCGGAAACATTCATGTGTAAAAGCTTTTTGAGCAACATCTTTCTCCAGACCTTGTCAAATGCTGATTTAAAATCAACAAAAACAGCTAGCGTGCATTGCTTCTCTTGAAAGCCGTCTTTAATGTGTTGAGTCGAGCAAACAATTTGTTCAGTTGTATTGTAACTCTGTTTGAAGCCTGTCTGCTTCTCAGAAATATGATCACAGCTGTCCAGGTAATACTGTAGTTGATCAACAACCATTCTTTCAGATAATTTACTTAGAATACAGGTTGAAAAGAAATAGGTCTAAAACTTTGGATGTCTGTTGGATCTTTTTTAGGTTTTAAGATGGGTAAAACATCAGCTTTTCTCCAATAACTCGGAAAAGAGCCACCCCAGGTTTTGTTTATAAAAAGTAAAATAGTCTATTTAGCCTTGGAGCCGAGTTCCAAAATAAACTGGAAGAATACCGTCAGGACCAGCACTTTTCCCTCTAGATAATTTTTGAAGGGTTCTCTGGAATTCCTCATCAGAGAAAGGAGCAGAGAAAAGTCTCCCATTCCTGGTTCATACGAAGAGAATCTAGTTCTCTCTTTCTAATCTGTCTTCTCAGTCGAAAGTTACTAACCTTATGGTAAAATTTCAAGAAGATCTTTGCTATATCCAGGTCAGAAGTCAGAATTTTTCCACCAACCTTCATTGGTTGTTTGCAAGGCTGCGTTCGTTTGCCATTCAAAGCAGAAATAAATCTGAAAGCTTTTGGACCGTCCTTTCGGTAGTCAAAATTCTCTAAAAATTTGTTAAAGGAAGCATGCTTTGCATTTAAAATTTCCTTCTTTAAAATAGCTTGCTTTTTCCTTAAAGATCAGCTTAACTTTTTAAATCTTTTTCCTTCCTTAAGAATCTGCAATTTATTATTCCATAAAGGATCAGTTTATAGTAAACAGAATGAAATTTTATAAATGAAATAATAAAAGTGTAGAACATTTATTGAAAATTAATAATTAATTTTTAAGATAAATTTCATAATTTTATTTATGTATTTATAACTTACTATTTTTTGTTTACTAACTATTTTTACTTTTTTCAATATTTTTTATAATTGTAAATATTATTTTGCTTTTAACATTTAAAATTATAATCGTAAATATTTAAAATATTTGTAAATCTGGAAAGAATTTCTTAGTAACTATTTTACTTTGCTAGACTGGCAACAGTCAGAATATTGACATTAGATAATTTACAGCGTTTTTAATGAAGCATCAGCTAAGCCTAATGAATAAAAAGTGTTCGATTAAAGTGTATGCAATTTTTCTCTTCTTAAATCATAAAGGACCTACACATTTTAAAAGTTAACAGTAAAATAATATTCAACGTGTTCATCAACCAACCATAAACCAACATGCTCATAAGTTTCTCTAATAAATCAAAATTTAAAAAATAGCAAAATAGCAGTACTTGCATATTAGCATCACCACAGCCAAATTTGCGTCACACAAATTGTTCCATTTTCTACCAAAATTTCATTGATCTTTTTTTTTGTTTTTCTTTTTTCAAATAAAACACTTAAGAATCTTTTTGATGTTATAGTGTGTGAGTACTGTGAAATTTTGCTGCTGTGACATGAATAACTAAGTACCAAATTAGCTAAAGAATTATTTAAATGATGTATCTTAATATATTACCATTTTCATTATTTCCTTATTCATATGTTTTACAAATCACTAATAATGCCCTGTTTAATGTACGAAGTAAATGCAAAATTCCCATGTATTCATTAATGCATATATCATATTTAAAATAAATAAAATTGGTACTTACATATTAGC
>BMAV01001462.1:41932-64181 GCA_019973955.1 Trichonephila inaurata madagascariensis | reverse complement strand
GCTAATATGTAAGAACTATAAGATTCAATAATAAAGTAAAAGCCAATTTTTTTATAAAACATTGTTGATATTTGAGTATTAATGTCATCACAGCCAAATTTGCACCTTGTAAATTATGTCATTTTCCACCAAAAAAAATCTTGTGCATAACTGATTTATTATTTTTTTCCAAATAAAACTGGTAAGTCTTTTTATTGTTTTTATATTATGGTTGATTCATGTGACTCAAATTTTACCGCAGTTATGCTAATACAAAACTACCACATTGTTTTTAATGCCACTCAGTGGTGCACACAAGGGGGTGTCCTAGGGGTCTGGACCCCCCATGGCCTTTGTTTTTTTTCCGATTGGTTATAATTCTATGTATATAGTATGTAAAATTTAATAAGTATGTTATTAATAATTAATTTTATTAATTAATGCTAATTATTTATTCAGTAGTTAATTTTGTATTGTTTTTGTTCTCGAAAATCGACAAAATCAGAAGAATATGTAGGGTGGCTTATTGGAGCATAATATTAAAATGGTAGACTTTCGACCCTGGACCCCCCCCTCCCCCCTTTGAAAAATTTTTGTGTGTGCTACTGATGCCACTTAATATTTAACAAATTAATCTGCAAAATATGTATAGTTGAAAATATCAAGATTTCATAAGCAGTTCTATTAAGTTCAGTTATTCAGAGTTCATAATTCTCAAAGTACTATTATAATGTTCTGTTACATTTTTATTGTATGAAATACTAAAAACTATTCTAAATTACCTGAAATTTTTATTAAAAGTAAAAAATATATTTCAGAATGGACTAAATTCATGTGACGTCACGATCACATGATTCCTGTGAGCTCTCGCGCACGTGCATACGGCTTCATTTGTTTACGACTATTTTGCTCTTAAACTCGTATAGTTATAATTATTCTTTTTTTACGTTCAGAAATGACATACTGTGCTGCATATGGATTTTTTTTAAAAAGGTTACTTTTTAGCTTTAAAAACAAAGTGACTTATGCCAATTTAAAAAACAAAAACAACTCAATTACTGGAAATTATTTGTTAGGTCTGGTTGTACATTTTTTTTTGTTTTGAAAATTCTTTTTTTTCCGTGCTGCGGCTGAAATATATTGAGTTACTTTTATAACCTGAAAAGTTTGTGGAATGTCCAATGCAACAATCTTGTGATTTTTTTGTTTTAAAATCACATATTTTTATATAGTATTATTCATCATTTAAATTGTTTAAAAATATTTGTTTTGTCTACATCAAATACATTTTTAATTTAATTGTGAATAGATATTTTATGGGACTATTTATTTATATATATGTATTGTATTTTTTCAATCTAATTTGCAATTCATTGTGCTGTAAAAATAAAATTCGTTTTCATCAATGCATAACTATTTATTAATCAAAAAAAAAAAAACTTTCATATTAACTCTCTAATATGAGATAAACAATGATTTAAACAAGTAAACTTTTTTACAAGTATTTCGGAACCATCTATTTATAGATAAATCACGTGTAATTCAATAATAAGAAAAATATATTTAAAAGTGAGGATAATTAAAAAGCATTTCTGAAAATTATTGCACCTTTTCTGATGATACATTCCCTCTCTTAATATTGTACAATTTTAAAAAATTAGATCTACATGTTATAGGCACTTTATATGAAGAAAAAAAAATATTGAATGTGTTATTAAAAATTGTAATGTACGTTTTTAATATAGTTCATACTCGCATTAATTTTAATTTGTGATCCAAATGTCGCATACCCATGCTTATTTATTGTGTGTTATTTTCAGAAAAATTAACTTTTTTTTTTCGATGCTTTATATTGCAAGTGCATTTAAGCTTTCTGTACACATGCATGATTGAATGTAACTTTTTATTAATTTTAATATGCTGAAACAGCTCTCAGGATTTGCTATATCTTTATCTACATCTACATCTTTTTATCTACATCTTTTTTTTTTTTGTAAAACTTTGCAAAAGTCTTGGAACTTTTTTTTGCTAATTCATGTGATTCTCAGGTTTTGAAATCGGAATTAATATTTGTTATACGCCTAAATCTATGTTCTATTTGCGCAATAACTGTATCAATATTGCAGTGTTATAGAAGTAACACCTAAATCCTTCTACCAGGGTTTTTTTTTGTAACATGCAAAGTGATGCACAATTCTATTTCAAGAGTTTTTTTATTTTTATTTTGTAGACATGATATATTTACACGGGATCATATTTATTTCATAATTCTTTTAAACAGAAAAAAATTCCATTATTAGTTGTTCCTATTATTTCATGGTATCCACAAAGGGGGAGATTATGAAATGCTAAAAATAGAATCACATGTACTCTTTGAAATATCAGTTTGAGTTGTTACATTTCCTTATTTATATAAACTTTGTTTCATCAATAATTGCACATGGCTAACAGAACACCCATTATAGCCTCCTGTAAATCTTGCAGATTGCGCATTCTTATTATAGAGGCGATGAATAATATTCATTTATTGCCCTATGTTGACTCATCATATGTATGCGTTCCACATTTTATTTTATTTACTGAAACGTAGACGAACCGATTAATTGGTTCTTGATTTCATACTACATGGCTTAAATTAATGGGGAACATAACATTTTAATATCCCCTGATGTGTAGAGTTCAGAATTTGAAACCTGTTATTATATGTCTCATTTTGCGAATCAGTCAAGTCCAGATTGTTGCAATTCAGAGACCTACAATAACAATGTTTACGATAAAATTTATATTTTGTAAAGAAAGGTCAAGTTTTCATGTGAAAGAATGCATTTTAGTTTTTGATCATGCTGGGGCCCCAGTGCATAGCACATCCGCTGCTCTCCCCCAGAAGGCTGGCCCTTATTATGTACTTTATACATAATTCAGTAACTTGTAATAATGGATAATCACATTAAATTTAAGAATACCTATAAATTATGCATTAATATAAGTAATTTTTTAAACCTAATAGTGAAATAGTATATTTTCTTTTATTATCTTAAGTCATTTCTAAAAAAATTTCGAAACACTTTTAAAGGATAATTAGTAAGTAAAGCAGACAGTCAAAGATGGAGAATGTTATTTTATTAGAATAATTTTTCAAACATCTTCAAATGCTTCATAATATTGTAAAGTATTTATATGCAACATATTGTAAAAATGAAATTCATTTTCATCAAATAACTGATCGACAATTAAATAAACTATTCATTTGAACTTTAAGTGTAGGTAGGCAAACTTGATGTAAATATAATATATTTTATAGAAAATTGTTACTTTTCATCTCTAAAAAACACTTCGATTTCCAGTGGCACTGGAAAACTTCGTATTATAATATAATATTTCCTGCAAGTTGAAGTTTTTTAAAAGAAACTGTTTCGAACCTATACTGTGAGCCATTCTTGTGAAAAAATATGAAATAAAGAACAACAAAATTAATTAATAACTAAAATAATTAAGAGCTATATCTAAGTGCATCAAGAACTATAAATAAATATCCCAGCTAACACTAACCAGATAATACTAACGAAGCAGACGAATACCTAATTAGATAAATAATTTAGAATAAAACAAAAATTATACAAAAGAGTTGTTAAAAATATTTCCTAACAAATATATAAACTAGAATAATGCAAAAAATACAATGATATCATATATATTTTTAATTAAGACACAAGAATGCCGTCAACAAACATATAGGAAAACCAACGCTATGAATACACACGTGCGAGTATTGACACTGGAATCACGTGATTACCCGATAGGCGCCTGCTGTCTGTGCAGATACTCCATTGTGTATAAGAAAATAAAAGCCAAGTATACAGCAGTAATTATTGATTTCAAGTAGAAAATTTCCCCTAATATGTGAAAATTGAATTGAATATTGTTTTGTTGTTGCAAAATGTTGCATATATGAAATCCTTTAAAAAAAATTTTTTTTAATAATTAAGGAAAATTGCTGAAGTAATTCTATTTGTGCTTGAGATTCTCTCAATAACCCCTTAACTGCCACAGGCATATATTTACATTCGCTCAGCTGGTGCATGAGCTGCCCTTGTTGTATATACAGTGAAATACATTTAGCATGAACCAGTTAACATAAAATTATACATTGGTCCCAAAAAATTACTATGTATTTTGCATTTTTTTCTCTTAACACAAAACGAATATTGCTTAGCACGAGGGAATGAACAGAATATGGAAAACACCAGCCGGATTGGACTGTTCTATTGTATTATCAAAAGAATTTGTTGCTATAGAAGAAGATAATGTGTGTGCAACTACATTTATGGCAGGCAAAGACATTATGGAGTTTGTTTAAAGCTCAAAAAATGTCATTGGTGAAAATTTCAATGATGGAAATTAAATGAATAATGCAGCTCCTTTTCCCACATTATCCAAAATGAGGAACGTCATGAAAAGTATGCACAGCTATTTAGACGCACATTCCAATTGTGAAATGAATAATAAAATTGATGACATTGAACAATTTGATGCTAAAAAAGACAATGCAAAGAAAAATATCAGATTATTTTCCAAAAACTCAACAAATGTTTTGTTTTTCAAAAAATTTGAAATTTTTTGTTTTTATTTATTTTTATTAAATATATGCATATATACATATCTATGTAAATAAAATAAACTCTAATTAATTTAAATTTGTTAATATTGGGTGCAATATCCTGTAACCCGAAAAAATATTTCAGTCCCTTCAGTTTTCTGTTAGCAATTTTGTCTGTTATGCCTTTCTGCAGTATGAATGTTTGCATTGCACTATTATGAAGACCCTGGAATTCAGTACAATTACCTTGACAATATTAATGAAAGATTTATTTATGCCTCTGCCCCCCCCCCCCCCATACACCATATAACTATTGGCACCTATGTGAAAAATTGTGGCATTGAAGAGTGAAACGTGCAACTTTTCTTCTGCAGTTTAGGGGTTAAACTTAAAATTTAAGACAATTTTATTTTTTAGGTATTTAAAGATTATTTTCAAAGAATTGAAGAGCTGAGCTTTATATATCAGAAATAAAACACTAAAATCATTTTTAAAATTAAAAATTTGTTTTGAAATTATTTTAATTTAATTATAATTAAAAAAATTGTACATGTGCAGTAATATTATTTCGTACTTGGGGATAAAAACACCTTGAGATTCTAAAGTGTTTCTATTAAAGTTTTCATATTTGTGCACATTCATGTTTTTTAAGTAAAAAAAAATACTACATTTCTGAAAATCAATGTAAGTGATTCTTATTTTATTACTTTTTCTGATCACATATGTAAAAGTATGCAAAATTTATAAGCTTAGAAAAATGTTTTCAGACATACTTAAACAATCTGTTGAACGTTTTATTGTCTTAAATATCAGATTTTTTAATGAAATGTGTCTATAATGTTTAATTTTAACACTAAGCAATATTTCTGTGTTATTGATAACTTCAGGATTCATTAAAAATAAATAAAAGCCTTTATTGTATTCAATTCAATATGAAATCTATTGCTCAATTATTTTGAGTTTCTGGGAGCAAAACTCATTATTCAGGCTAACAATAAGGTTAATATAAGCTTCCATTACTGATTCCATTTCATATTTATTCATTAAGAACTCAAATTATTCTCTCTTTGACATTATGGTTTGTCTTATATTCTACATGATTATTAGGTGCCAATTTTCTTGTAATTCAAAATAGACAGGAATAATCACTGTTTTAACAGTTAAATGTATTCCCCAAAATACTACAATAACTATACGCTAATATCGCACCATTTATGCAAATTTCTTATAGAAATTCATGGTAAAACATTGTATTCAATGCAGTCATAGGCCATGTCTTCAATAGTTTTTATTCATCTGACACTTTACATTTTAAAGTGTGTATTTAGAGATATCTTGACTAAACTAAACAAAAATAAATACAATTTACGTTTGATTAAATTGTGAATGTACAAAGTAATGTATTCAGTTAATGAAATAATGCTGAATAGAATTTTAATATACCACAGGACTCAAAAGACTGTTAACATTTGAAAATTCAGTTTTACATGGAATAATGTAGGGAAACAGGTAAAAATTGGCACACATGCTTGAAAAGACATAGGGTTTTATTGGAATTAAAAAAAAGTGCAATAAATGGCAAATAGATGGTACTTTATATGATAACAAGAGCAATAAGTAGCATAACAATTGTTTTTTAGCTATAAATGATGTTCTTTATAACAAATGTTCATCATGTTGACTGTCATTCATCAACAATGCTTGTAATAAAGGATCAACTCTGAGAACGGTAGTGTACAGCATATCTGTAGGTATGGTGAGAAATTGTCATTGGATTCTCTTTTTTTTAGCATTCCTAATGAAGTTTCGTGATTGCAATAGACTTGCGACTTCAGGTAACCCCACAACCAATAATCACATGGATAGAGGTCTGGTGATCTGAAAGGCCAATCATGATATAAGTGGCAGCTCAGCACAGGATCCTCACCAATGAACAATGTGTCCAAGAGATCTTTCACATCCTTATGGTGACAGGATTAGAAAGTTGCTGTTACAAGTTCTCCATTTTGATACTACAGCTTTACTAACAATGCCTTTCCTGGTAAACTCATTAGGCTGCAATTGCTGGTGCATCTGTTTTCTTTCTGATTACAGCTCATTTTTTACACGATTTTCATGCAGTGTCACTGACAGTTTACTGTCCAGTGCCATCTGTTAGACCCTTTTTGGTTTCAATGAAACCCCATGTTATTTCAAGCATTTGTCAATTTTTACCTCTCTACCTTCATTATTCCATTAATTATTGAATTTTCAAATGTTAACAGACATTTGGGTCACCTGGTACATTTCCTTTGATTATTAAATGTATTAAAATTAATTTATTTATTTTTGAGCTTAAATGTATGTTTGTTATAGATTGTTGTATACTTTTTTACAAAAGGTTTTTAAAGGGTTCTTAGAGTCTTAAAATTATATTTGCCTTTAATTATATATATTTATGTAATATATATATACTTATATAAATGTATAGCAAATAATCTGAATGTATAACACTTTGTTGACCAAAATATACCATATATATTAGTATTTTAGTTATATGTTATTTTCATTATTTTATAGATGGACATCGTGTAAGTGTAATAAAATATAAGAAAAAAATTATTAATCCTAAAATCAAAGGCAAAGAACAGGTAAATAGTGATATTTATTGTTTATCTTGTAGCAATACAATATATTTATCTGTTCTTCTATTTATATGTATGCATTAAAAAAAATAAACTTTATGCAAAATTTTTATTTTTAGATTGAAAACAATAAAAACAATAAAGAAACAAATGAAGACTTGCTGGCAGAAGTAAATTTACTTACTTTTTATCAATTTTTTCTTTTTTTATCTTTAATGAATTTGTATTTGATAATATTGTATGAATATATTTGTGTATATTTTTTAGTTTTATCAAAAGATTATTCCATGTATATTTAATAAAACCTTTAAATGTGTTTATCAAAATAACTATATGATATCCTTGTTTTTGCATTTTCTAGACAGGAAGGATTTACGCTCGAAATCTGTGTTTCACTGTAACAGAAAATGATATTGAGCAGCTTTTTGGCAAATATGGTAAAGATTTTGCAGTTTCTTTTTTCTTAAGTTATATTATACTCCATTTATCTTCAATATTCTTACAATAGGATTTATTCATTTAGGTCCTTTAGCTGAAGTTCATGTTCCCATTGATTACTTAACAAAGAAAGCACTAGGTTATGCTTTTGTGTCATATGTGTTTGCAGAACATGCTGTTCAAGCCTTTACAGAGTTGGATGGCACTATATATCAAGTATATAATTTATAATTAATGTTTTATTTCCTTTATATCACATTCTTAAAAAAATAAGAATTTTATGTTAGAAATTTACTTATATGATGTATTTTATAGGGTAGATTGTTACACTTAATACCTGCTGAACCAAAGAAGGAATACAAAATAGATGAAAATGGTTTGTATTTCTACATAAAATCTTTACATACTTAAAATAATTTTAGCATTTTAAAAGTATTACTTGTATATTTAGGTTATTCAAAATTATAAAGAATAAAAAAAAATAAAACTTAACAATGAATTCTACTTTCTGTAAGCACGTATATACACATTTTTTTTTATTATTTTTTTTTATATTTGATCCTTTAAAACTTTGTATTAATCCTTTGGTGGGGTTGTTTCTTTTTAAAAAATTATTTTTATTATTTCATGTAATAGTAATTTGTGCTACTATTCTTTATATTTCATTCTCACTCTCTTGCATATGTTCTTGAAATCAAGTAATATTACCATTAAAAAAATAATAATAATCTTACCATTCTCTCTGTTGGCGCTGCGATCGTCATCCCCCACCTCGCTCACCCACACTTGTACTCTTGCAAGGGAGACACTGCACAAAGCAGTCCCAATAAATGTTTATGCCTTAAAACATGCATTTTTAATTGAATACTGTACCATTCAATTAATACTCTCTTAAAATCATGATGCATAAATAATTTTCCTTTTTTGTATGAAAATTCCATTATGTTTTAAAATTCCAGTCTAGAATTTCCATTTGAGAAACTGAGTGAGATCTGTTTTTCTGATTTTGGCAAGGAACTTTAATTGTTTCAAAAATACACACATTTAATTTTATTTTTTTAAAAAATTGTATGTTAAGGAGAAAACATTTTTAATGTTATGAAGCATTTTTTAAATATTTTTATTACTTTTTTGTATTTAACAACATTGGAATAAATTTTCCAGCATTTAAAATATTTTAACTACTATAATTGTATTTCTATTATAGAAACAAATTTTAAGAAAAAGAAAGAAGCTAAAATGAAGCAGATGAGTGGAAGGTAATTATTTATATATATATAACAATTTGTTTGACTTAAATAATGTTAACTTTACTTTCTTGTTGTGAAAAAAACTTTCTTTTTAAAAAAAATTTGAAAAAACAAAAGTTTTATTATTTCTTTAAAAAACTTAATATTTGTTTTATCAGTTTATTAGATGTAAAATGAATTAAATGGTTTAAAAATAAGTACCTTAAACATTTCTCTTTTGTTAGATTTTATTTCTTTCCATTTATCATTATTTGAGTATTCATAATACATTTACACTGTTCTAAATAAGAGTATGATAATGCTAATCTCATTTTAAATTTTATCAATTGGAAAGAAAAAAATCAATGTCATTGATGATTTTTGTCAAAATGTTGAATAGATATTAAACTAATGTTCTGTGTGCTTACACAGAGAAGCTTTTGATTTTGGATTATATAATAAAAATTTAGAATACTTCTTTAAACATATGAAGATAGTCAGTGTTTATTGCCAACTAACATTTTTAAATATTCGTTTTTGAAGGTAATTTGGAAAAAAAATATTGTAAAATGGTACTAGTAGTAGGGGTTGGAGTGAAAGTATTGTACTTTTGCAGGTATACAAATTAAAAAGGTACAAAATGTGCTCTGCTGTTAATAATCCTGTCAAGTGTGAGGTGTAGAAAAGTAATAAGATTTCTTTGGGTGAAGAATCTGTCAGTGGAAGATATTCATCTTAAATGATATATCAAAACATTATGGGTAAAGGTGTAGGGCATTAGTGGCTTGGATTTTTCAAAAAATGAAAAACAAACACTCATGATGAACCAAGAAATAGGAATCTGTCCGTAGGTAATGATGATCTTGACAAACAAATATTGATGGCAAAATTTATGAGTACAGATCATTCACAATCTGAGAAATTTCAAACAATTTACAAACATTTTTCTGACTGTTTTGTGTGAGCTGGTAATTTATATATTATATCTTTTTTTTTAGTTCCCACAATTGGAATATCTTGTTCCTTGGAGCGAATGCTGTGGCAGATATCATTGCTGAAAAATATAATGTTCCAAAATCAAAGTTACTCTCTGGGGTAGGTTAACTTCTTTATTTTTCAATTATTAGAGAAAGATTATAAACTCTTCATTGCATTTGCATTCTTTTTGTACTAATAAATACTGTGTTTTTAAAAAATTGTAAGTTTTGTTGCTTGACTGTTATAATGTTTAAAAAGCAAAGTAATAGTTTTTTAATCAAAATAGTGTTACACAAAAAAACAAAAAGTTTAATTTTAAGTTACAATAACATACTGTTAAGTTATTATGAAGTTTTTATAAATTATGAAATATATATATGCTCTAAAGTGCCTAAGCCATGGAATACTTCCTAATATCATGCAAGACCTCTTTTTTTCCTACCAAAGTGTAACTGTTCAATGAGAGATTTATTCAACAAGTCATTGAAAATCTTCTGAGGAAATGTTCAGCAATGTGGTCACTATAGCCATCTGTAATTGTATAAGTGTTGTTATTGCAGGATTTTGTTGACAACTTGGCCTCTTGATGCCCTATACAAGTTCAATGAGATTTATATCTGAGGATCAAAAGACTAGATCAGCGATACTCAACCTGCAGCCCGCGGGCCACATGTGGCCTGCCGAGCCTCTTTAAGTGGCCCGGTGATGGTCCATTTTTGCAATGGGCCATTGCCTATTTAAGAAAATTGTACAAAAAATTTGGTGGGAAATTCTTTGTCAAGAGATATAATATATCAATTTTGCTTTCTGTTGTCCATATCGTACGGGTATTTGGAACAGTTACGGTTAGTAATAATAGACAACAGTGGAATGAACAGTGGGTGTAATTAATTTTTAACTATCTTTCATATCTTGCAAGCAAAAAATATTCGAAGAAAATAGATCGTTTCAAGACGATTGGGAAGTTGACTATTTTGTAGTAAAAAACAAAAAGGGATCAATAATTGTTTGATTTGTCATGAAAGTGCTGTATTAAAAAAATACCAATGAGCAGGAATCATTCAATGACACTTTTCCTCGAAGATCTTTTTCAAGAGGTGATAAATAGGCTTTTTCTTGAATAATCCTTGCAACAGCAACAAAGTGTTTTGTCAGTGGTAATATCACAGAAGTAACAAAGACATCCTATGAAGTTTGTTATATTATTAGTTATCCTATGAAACCATTTACTGATGCATAAATTGTGAAGAAGTGTTTCTTAAATGCTTCTAATTTAGTATTAGTAACAAAAATAAATATAAAAAAATAATAATTAAAAAAAGAAAAACAGGAATTATAATATTATAATCAGTTTTCCACATTTTAAATTTCCACCGTTATCTTCATTTTAAAGCATTTCTCCTTCCTCTTCCCCATTTATCCTCATGTTACGGCCTGCGTGAAATAACTAACATATGTATGCGGCCCACATGAAATAGCTGACGCATGTATGTGGCCCAGCAGTAAAAAAGGTTGAGTACCCCTGGACTAGATTATTTGCTGGAATTGTTCAAAATATTCTTTAAACCAGTCACAAATGATTTTGACCCAGTGATATAGTGCATTGTCATTCTGGAAAATTTCAGTGTTGTTTGGATACATGGAATCCACAAATAATCTCTAACATTGTTGAACATAATCATATTACACAGTCAATGATACATTCAGTTTAACCTAGGGGACCCAGTTCATGTCATGTAAAAACAACTTACTGTGAAATCCGGCGTATAATGCGCACCAGTGTATAACATGCACACATAATTTCAAACTGCATTTTTTAATTTTTAGGTATATTTGCCGTATAATGTGCACCCCCTTTTTAAGAAGAAATCTGAAATATTAGTATACATGGCTATTATGTTTTGAAGTCATTTATTTGAGGTATTATCCAAACTTTTGAAAAAATAGTGTACTTCTAAAACTACAACTCTTTTAGTTCATAAGGCAAATTATTTCTTTTATATATAAATATAAATAAACAGTATTTCGATATATGTAGAAGTAAAAAAAATTTTTAATGCTCATCTCTTTTTCATTTTTAAAGCTATCATTTTTATACCCGACATACAGTGCGCACCCTTAAATTTCTGTCTTAGTTTTGGTGTTAAAAGTATGCATTATATGCCGGTTTTTACAGTACTTCATTTCTGGGTCACCACAGTTTACTCAGTGCCTTGTCCATTATCTCATAAAATCTACTTTATGCTCAAATTCTGGACTTATCAACTGGAATTAGGACTCATCTAACCTAGCAGCAATTTTTTCAGTCTTATAGGACCCAACATACATTCATGAGCTTGGTAGAGTTGCTGCATCTGATGCTGTGTTAGTTGGTCCTCTGCTGCCATATACCATCAACTTAAAATTTTGCACTCAGTAATTTTAATAGCTTTTAAGTTTTCAAAGAATATATAAGGCGGCACCCGCAATTTCAGTGGGCAGGGCTTATAAGTCAAAAAATTCATGCAGTATTTTTATTTTAAGAGGAATATAATTTTTAAACATTTTTTCTCGACAAATGTCACAGAAATTTTGTAATAAAAAAGAAAAAAATCAGTTTTGCTTTGTTAGAATATATACATAAATATGAAAGAAAATTTTCATTATTAGTAAATATGACAATTTATTTATACTGATCTTAGAAATGAGGACTGTATTATTTTTACTGACATCATTATTATGGGGACATACCTTTCATTTATATTTATCACATGAAAGACAAACAAAAAGCATGCAACCTCACAAATATGGGGGGGGGGAATCAGAAGCAAGATAAAAGGAATTCCTGAACCCTCTAATGCCAGCTAGCAGCCAAAATAAAGTATCGATGTTTTTTTAGCCTACATGGGAAAAGAGTGGGATCTGTATTAAAATAAGCAGAAAAAATTCTTCGGCTGTGATTTTTATGAGACCTGTAATCCGGGACAAAATTTATACCTTGCTCAAATCGCGGGAGCCGTATGCGGAGGGTTAAGAATTTTTTTAAAGAATAATTGGGTATGAAATCTTTTTAAACACAAATTTCATTCAGAGAAGACTAAAAGGCTGTTACATTATGATCACCCTTTACCTAAAGCAATGAGCTCACGAGAGACTGAATTGTAGCGCATCCTGTGCTGATGCTGGAGTATGTGAAGTGCCCATCTTTGACATCTATGTGAACATTATTGCAAACTTGTTCTTGCAAGATGAGGATATTTATAAATAGGATAGCACTCTCTTGTGAGAGCCAAATCATCCGAGAATGTTTCAAGGAACCTCTGATGAATTTTAAGTCATATTTTAACCACATGACATGAATCCAGTTGAACATTTATTAAACTAACTTTAACTAAATCCATGTTGGAATTTCCCGACCTTTTGGTGAGTGCTTGATGCCTCAGAATACTTCAACTTATTACAACAACAAGAATATTTCAGAATCAGCAACTTGTAGAGTCAATGCTTTGCCAGGCGTTGGTGGTTTTGAAGGTGAAAGGTGGTCTTACACTTAAACGACTTTTCAGTGTGTATCACTTCATTAAAAAGTGTTTTTATCCAAATAAAACTTTTCAACAAAAGCAACTTTCAAAACTTTGTATTTTGTTTTGTAGGATTCAAAGGAGAGTGTAGGTGTAAGAATGGCTCTTGCAGAAACAGAAATGGTTTTGGAAAATCGAAACTTCTTAATTAAAAACGGAGTTCAATTAGATGCGTTTAGTCAACCAGCTGCAGAACGCAGCAAAACAGTTATTGTAGTGAAGCATCTTCCTGCAAAAACAGCTGCAGAAGAGTTAAATGAAAAATTTTCAAAGTTTGGAACTATATCCAGAGTGATATTACCACCATCTGGATTAGTAGCTCTTGTAGAATTCGAAAATCCAGCAGAAGCAAAAAATGCTTTCAAAAGATTGGCTTATTCTAGGGTAAGGTAGAAATATATTTTTGTTTAATTTGTGATTATTGTGTTTAAAATTTTCCATGCTTAATTTCTAAGTATTATGTTATGTTTATATTAAAATATTCTCTATTTGCTATCCCTATTCTCTATTTGCTCTATTGCATTTTTTCTCTTGGTATGATCAAAATTGAATGAAGTTTTAAGTTATATGAGAGAAATGTTATCTAGGAAAGTAGATCAGGAGTATTTATTTGAAAGCAACCACTGATGTTTATAAATTATAATTTGTATAATTAATGTTGTATCTCCTTTTTTTTTTTTTTTTTTTTTTACCTTAAACTTTATTAAAATAATTATACAAAATTTATTACAGGGGAAAAAAACCTGCTCTAAAATAGAAATGTAATTTCTGTTAATATATTTAATCATATAATTAAAAATTTTATTCTTGCTAATATTAGTAACAATGTTTTTTGTATGTATCAAATAGTTTAAATTATTTAAATGTTATTAAAAAATTTTATGCCTGCCTCTCTAACATGTGACATTCTTACTATTGAATATCAAAAAATTTAATTTGATATTTGTGATAGGAAACATAAATAAAAATCTTGAGTGGTTTCATTCAAAATTATTTTAAAATTTTGGATCTTGGTAATTTAAAAAAAAAAAAAATTGTACTTTGTTACAAAAAATGCTAGTGTGTGTGGGGAGAGGGTAGTTAATCCTAAAAAAAATTGAGATAGACATTTAATTTGTATTTATTATTCTTAAGACTTCTTTCTCTTCATTGTAACCAAGCAAAGTTATACATTCCTTGCAATGTTTCTTGATCTTTTGAAGGCCCACATCGTAGAACTCAGCAGACTGTGTCAAAATCATTGTTTCAGCTCTTGAAGGACATCCCCTCTGTTGTCAAATTTACCACCTCACAATGATTTTTTTTTAGTTCTAAGAATATGAAACATTTGCTTAGGGATACAGACGGGGATGAATGGCAAATTTAAGTCATGTCACTTTTATTCTTCAATCATTCTTCAAGATCATTACGGAAGTGCATTATTGGCAAGAAGATGGACAGCTTTGGTGATCATATTTCATTGTTTCTTGATTAAAGTATAATATAATTTGTTCAGCAGTGTACAATAATAGGCTCTAGGAATGGCTTGACCTTTTCCGGGAAGCCTGTTGAGATGTCCCCTAAAACAGACGTGATCTTCCTTGTATACTTCCTCAATTTAGCCTTTTTGGGAGTGGAGAGTCACTGATGCTTCCACCCCTTGCTCTGTCTTTGGTCTCTGAATCCTATTGATACATTGAAGATTCATTAGTAGTTACCAGGCAACAAAAAAAATCCTCTTCATCTTGTTCCAAAAGATACAATATGTTTTGACAGTCACATCATGCATGCTTCTGAAATATGTGAGTAATTGTGAAACCTAGCATGCTGATACTTTTGACATGTGCAATTCATCGTGAATAATTTTTCACATACTACCATTGCTGAAATCCATAACATTGTTTATCATTTAGATAGTTGCTCTTCAATGTAATAAGATAATACTCCAATTTCTTCACTGTGGCCGCATCATCCATGAGTGATGATGTTCCATTTCATAGTTTGATTATGGGGAGTTTCAGGCCAGTTTGAAAATTCCTTACTACAATATCAGGTGATGGGCTGTTATTTCCATAAACAGTCCTCATTTCATCATGGATTTGCTGGTGCTGCAGTCTTAAATGAAGGAACATAATCACACTGCAAGCTTTTTTTCTTTTATATAATACAGGTTACTTCAATCTAAGGCTTCTTGATAGGGACATTTTAAGGCAAGGGTCAACTAGCTCAGGACTCAGGGTCTCATTTCTTTTTTGGCTCAGCCTCAATAAGATCATGATCCTAATAATTCTTATCATCAAATGTTATTCTCAGACATACTCTCAGTAAAACTGGGAATTTTGAACTATATGTCAACTGACCTGTGGCAAGTTTGCATTATTATGCCATGTTTGTGTCTAGGCCTTCCAACATACACCATCATTGCTCATTTAGTCAGAAGGGGGCAGTCAATTGAGTCGGTTTGTGAGGTTGTGAGTCACTCACATTTGTTTGTTATAAGTTACAATTTATACGAGTATTTGACAATGTGTGCTGTATACTGTCTAGTTAAAGCCTATTGGTAAGAACAAATTTTTAGGTACCTGTTTTAAACTGCTGCAATTACTTACTGAATTTATTTTAATTATTTCAAAACAAGTCAGAATGAAACATGATAGTGGAGCTGTGAAATGCAAAAAATTGAAGGAAAAGCGGGAATCTATGTATAATTTACCACAAAACTTGTCCTTCATTAATACAAATTTTGCATCTATATCTATTTCTACCAGTTTATCCAATAATACATCTGCAATTGAAGGAGGACAGGGACAGGAGGAAACCGACTTTTTAAATGTTCAAGAGGGAACAATGAGATGTACAGTAACTGACGAAGTTATGATTGTTTCAAATATTTTATTTAGAGAGATGTACATATCGAAGGCTGTGGCTTTTATATATTGACAAGAATTAACAGTTGTACTGGGTTGAGAAAGGTTCTTCAGTTTGTTCCAAGCATAAGGATTTTGAAAACTCAGCACATAAATGCAATGAGCAAAATGGTAATACTAAAATTAGGAGTTACAAAATAGTGAGGTTGTAGACTGCAAATGGCTAGTATATTCTCTATCACTAGGAAAAGTATAATGTTTCGTATGCAAATTGTTTTCATCTACCAATTCTACAGTTGTGAAATCAATGGTTGGAAACATGCAAGTTCAGCTATTTGACAACATGAAAATACATATGAACATAGAAAGTTTATAATGAATTACCATGGTAGTTTACAGTCATCTAGTAACATAGATAGCCATCATGCAATTCAATGATGAACTGCATTTTTGAAAGAAATACTAAATAGAATACTGGTTGTTCTCTTAGAATCAAGAGGACTACCTTTCAGGAGGGAAATGAATCTATAGGTTCAGTGAAAAACAAATGATTTGACACTGTAGAACTTATAAGTAAGTTTGGTCTGTTTTTAGATGAGCTTTTCAAAAGGTATGGCAATTCTTTAAAGGATAATCCCTCTTATCTATGTGCTATAATTTGTGAGGAATTCATAGAAGTTATGGCATCTCAAGTCCTGATAACTATCGTCACTAAAAATACAGAAATCTATTATTCTGTTTCTATTGATTCTACATCAGATGTGACTTACACCTGCTGCAGATTTTTCCTGTGTATTCATATTTATGGAGAAATTGCAGAGTATCTGAGGGTTGTTGTGGTTTCATTTTTGGAAGGAAATAACATTTCACTCAATGATTTTAAAGGTCAGTTACAGGAAAATGCTTCATATGTGCTAGGAATGTATTAAGGATTGCAACCCCCAACTTCAGGGGATATAACTATGCCATATATGGACAGTGTGCTGGACATTCTTCATACTTACTGTAAAATCTGGTGTATAATGGGCACCCATACTTTTGAGTTGTATATTTTTATTTTTAAGTATATTTGCTGTATAATGCCCATCCCCTTTTTACAAAGAAATTTGAAATATACATATGCAATGCTCTTATGTTTTGTGAAATCATTTATTCTAAGTATTATCCCAGGTTTTTAAAAAAATAGTATACTTCTAGAACTACATCTCTTTACGTTCACAAAGAATGTCGTGAAGTCATTTATTCTAAGTATTATCCCAGGTTTTTGAAAAAATAGTATGCTTCTAGAACTACAACTCTTTATGTTCACAAAGAATGTTGTTTCTTTTTAATAAACAGATTTCAATCTATTTAGGAGCCTAATTTTTTATGCTCATCTCTTTTTTATTTTTGAAACTCATTTTTATACCTGGCATATAACCATTCACCCGCAAATTTCAATCTTATTTTTTCATGTTAAAAGTGCGTGATATACGCTGTATTTTATGGTAACTGGCATTCGAGCTGTGAAAGGCATCTGTAATGTAATAATTGTTTTGACTTTTTTTTGGTCCAAAATCTCTACAATTTCCTCTCATAGGTAATTCTTTGTTGGAGATGTACTAACTTTAAATTTGAATTCGGATAAAAGTAAAATGTATTTAAAAGCTTAAGATGGACATGTTGGTTTGCACACACAAATGCAGTTAAGGATATCTGCTCTGGATATACTGAAATCGTCATGAAACTTGCTTGTTTAATCAATGATAAATTGCTAGCAATAAATACTTGACTTTCCTGCAAACGATGAAGGAATTGGAAACTACTTTAATTATCCTTTGGAATGAATTTGTACTCATATTGACAAAATGAACTTATTCCTCCAAACATATGGATTTGTCAAAAGCTGTGAAATTGTTAATTATGTTTATATAAAAAAATGAAAGAGATGTTTGATTCTTATGAGCCAAAAGCCAAGGAAATATTCTTTATAAAAGAGTATCAAAGTGTTCAGAAGTATGTAAGACAATGCAGTACTAGGGTAACATTTCTCGAAAGAAACAGAGACTCTGGTGTAATTTTTAAAGGTATTCATAGTCATAACTTTAATGTAGACTAGTAACTGACCATCTTATGTATAAAAGTGCAGTAAAAAGTACAAGGAGGTATTTGAACTCTTAAGGTTTTTTGAAAATATTTGTGATTTATATGAGTTGAATTCCATATTGTTAGAATGGATGAAAACCGTATCACTAAAAAAGTCTTCAATGTTTAACCAATTGACATACAGATAAAAGGCAGGCCAAATCTAAGATAGATTGATGGTTTAGAAAAAGATCTCACACATGGTTTTGACAGCAAAAAAAATGGAGAATACTAGTAGGAAGAAGGCTAGCCTGGAAAAGGCTTCTTGAGAAGGTCAAGCCCATCCCGGGCTGTCGAGCCGCTGAGGAAGGAAGGATGAGACAAATTACAATAGCATATAAGAAAATATCAAAATTTTACAATAAAGATATTCATGGGAAGAACTAAGTTTGGAATATCAATGTGTCTGGTAGTTTCTGATCATTGATGGTAAAAAAAACAAAGGAAAAGCTAAGAGAATAAATGAAAAATAGAAATTCATAAGAAATATATATCTACAAATGCAGATGAAGATGAAGAACAGTTGTTGAATGAAGAGACTAAGACTGGGATCAACACACTATATACATACATGTATAATAAGAAACTATTCCCTGTGTTCCCAAATGTTCAATTAATAATGAGAATTTTCTGGTCGATGATGATTACTAATGCGAATAGTGAGTGTTCATTTTCAAAATTTAATCAGTCTAAAATGAAATATTATTAGCAGTTGATTTTGCAAATTTGAAATGTAGAAAGCAATTTTTCTACTAAAACATTTTATTAACTTTACATGTATAAGTGTTGCAGTTGAGGCCTATTTTTTCATACACACCTTAGGCCTCAAAAACTAGTAAGACATCCCTGCTTCTTGAAACCAAACAAATCAACATGCAACAGCATATGAATTACAGGGAATCTTAAAGAAATATTTTTCTATTATCCATGTATCAGAATTAAGGATATAAAAAGAGCAAAAAATTAGTTTAAACGAAAACATAATTCAACAAATCAACATTAATCACTGCAATTTGAAACATTATGTAAAAAAGAATTAATTATTATCCAGATTCATTTTTTCCAAATATTTCAGTTATTTTATAGTAGTTAAAAAGCAAAATCCAACCCCTGCATTATATCTATTGTGTCTAAGTCTATAAATTTTAATCTCAAGATTTTTCGTAACTAATATGATGAAGGAAGAAATTAAATCATCTAAATGAACAAATCATAACACCATATTTACCATTATATTCTTTTAAGAGTTTTTTTTGTTAATAGAATAGCATTTGGGAGGGGGAAGTAACATTTCCTTTTGGTAGGTGCAATTCATTTAATTGAGGTTTCATTTTAAATACGTATTTGTAAAGTAAAAGTAATACAAAATAAGGTTAAAAAGTTTCTGGAATTGGTTAATGACAATTTATCAAAAATATGCAAGATATTTTAACTTTATTTTTCTTCAAAACACTATCTTGCAATCATGCACTTGCTCCATTGTTCTCATAACTATTTAAAAGACTCCTGGTAACTATTTTTGAGTAGTGCCTTCAGTTGCTTCATTACATCTTCCATCACTTCTTTTGAATCAGTAATATCTATTTCCCTTCAATTCAAACCAAACGTAAAATATTAAATTAGTTTAATATTGAATTCATCCTCTTTAATATTATGTTAACTAATTAAAAAAAATATTTGTTTTAATTGTGTCAATACCTCTACTGTGTGTGTGTGTTTTTAAAATTTCTAGTTAATTTTTTATTAGTTTTATTTATGAGTGAATTTATTATAAACAAATTCTTTAGTAATTTTGTTCAATAATTTGCAAATGTTTTTACTGTATTGTATTAGATTTAGTTCATATGGAAAAACTGTATTGTAAGATCTGATTTGGTAGTTTTCACACCATAATTTTTTCTTAGCATTACCAGCAATTTTAATAATTAAAATTTTACATTTTTTTCAGTTCATGTAAATTAAAATATTTTATTGTTATATTATTTGAGCTTTTAATGCTGTTGACTCTCTTGTCAGATTTTCGTTAATTAATACTAATTATTCATACTAAAAGCTTAACTTATATATTTGTTTTGATTTAATTTATAATTGCCATTAAATAAATATCATGTATGTTTTTGGTAATTTGGTATGTAATTTGGTAAAAATTATCATGAAACAAGTTTTATGCCAAAGGTCTTATATATATATATATATCTTAATTTAATATTCTTTAAATTTTGTGATACATATATTTTTTTCTTGTATTATGTATAGTTCCATAATGTGCCCCTGTATTTGGAATGGGCACCTGTTGGTGGTTTAATGAAACCTCCTCCTGATTCTACTCCAACTCCAGATTCTACTGAAGATGGTGCAGAGCCATCTTCAAAAGAGGAAAACATAAAGGTAGTTTTGGCTTATTTTTTAAATTACATTATGCACAGTTAACTAATATAAACACTTATGAACTCTCATGTTTATTATGTAGAAAAATGAAGAGGCAAATGTTAAATCTGAAACTTCACATGCAGAGCTTGAAGAACCTGAAGCTGGAACAACAGTTTTTGTTAAAAATATTAATTTTGATACAACAAATGAAGCTTTTGAAAAGGTATTTATATTTACTTAATTCTCCTCTGTTGATGCTAGTTTTGTGTGAGTGAAATTGAGAATTTTCTTATTTTATAAAAATAGCATTATTTTAATGATTCTATATTTTGAAATTAAGTTACTTAAAATTTGCAAATAATTTTTTTTAATTTTTTATTAGAGATTAAATTTTAAGAATTACATGTTGAAAGAAAACTAATTTTAAAAAAAATCATCCAATATAATATATGGTCACTTGTTTGCTTATTAAATAATGTCTAATAGATTACTTTAATAAAATATTTTTCTTAAAAAAGATTAACTTGAAAATAGAAAAAAAAGTTTGATGTATGATATACTTTTAATAAAAATTTCAGGTAACATCAATACTGAAATTGATTTAGCAATCCAATTTTTTTTGTCTGTTATAATTTAGCTACATTTGGATGTGAATTTTATTTTAATTTATTTTCAGGTAATTTTTCAATTGTTCTGTTTGTATAAAATACTTATCTACAAAGTCATAGCTTTAAATAATTAGTTCTTTAAATTTTTTGTGTTCTATATATTAAGTCTTTTAAGATTAAGTTAAAACTGTTGTAAGCTTTAGTAATATAGATACAAATTTTTGTCGTGATATCACAGGTTTTTTTTTAAGTGAAACTTTTTTGGGCTCGAGAGGGAATGAGAAAATTGCCCAGTTTTGCGTAACTGTGAAAAAGTGAATGGAAGTAGTCTTCCCCCCTCCCCATCCCCTTGAACCGCCGCCATGGTAAGGAGAGAGCCAGAAGATGAAAAGGGGGGAGCGAGGACATCACGTGACTTGTGCCATATCAGTGAAAAAGTTGGATAATTGCCCACGTCTCCGACTGGTCAACTTGCCCACCTTCCGATTGGGGGCCTTTTTTCCCAGACCCGGGAACCTTATCAGCGGTAGTATCAGTTGCAGTGTGAGCATTACGGTGTAGACAAAATAGCTCTCACAGCAAAAGAGTGCCTTTTTGAAATTTTCTTTAGATTGTTGGCTACATGGCAATGTGTTCAGTGGCTAATTTATTTCTTTAATTTTCATTTGCGTTGAATTATTATTAGTTCTAGTCAGAATGCCTAAATCAAATGCACAAAGATAAAAAGAGTTTTGTGAAAGAAAAAAAAAAAAAAACTAGCAGCAAGTCTAGTTGAAAAAGTGACGCAAAAACAGAAAAATAGTGCAAATTCAGCCATTGTTACTGCCAAATCTCAATCAGAGTACATGAGAGAATATCAAGCACGAAAGAAAAAAAAAAAACATTGCAAAATACTC
>BMAV01001462.1:23899-41193 GCA_019973955.1 Trichonephila inaurata madagascariensis | reverse complement strand
GTAGCTGAACAGTGCAACGTTAATATTCAATCAATCAATCGGTCACAGGTGTTTGATTTGTCATAGATTATGGTTTAGAGATGATTTGAGAATGCCTGTTGCTGAGCGGAAAAATATTTTACTGGGAATTAATGTAGAAGACATTAAAGAATGTTACAATTACCGACAAAGTTTAAGTAGTAATAGTATACCAAATTTATCAAAATATAATAGTTTTGTATACCCAGAAATTCCAGCATATTTTCCTGCTTTGGATTTGGTATTAGAAAGGCTCAATTCGCCACGAATACTTTTCATGCAAATTAGGCGATTGAGACATGTACACGATCAGTTTGGAATATTAGAGTAAATCAATGTTTCAACGTCGCCAAAGAAGTTTCACTTCTATCGCGTGGCGTTCCACGCACCATTTTTTTTTTTGTCTAATAAAATACATGAAGTATTATAATTAGTGTTAGTCTAGTTTGTTATGTATTTTAATGTAATTCACACATGAATTGAGTACTGCTGTCTTTATACTTCGAAGATTTTATTTCCATTTCTTTAAATATTAATAATTTTTTTTTTAAAGAAAAAGCATATATATGTTTATAAAAGGAATAAGTATTCCTTCTTATAGCATTGAATTACGGTACATTTGGCCCACTTCCATCCATACAGAATGACCATTTAGTCTGAAAAAGTTGTTTTTAAATTAGTGTTCAATAGAAAACGATTCACATTGTAAGGCATCGAAAATCTACTATTATGCAATGTGTGTTGTCAAATCCAAAAATGAAATTAAGAAAAAACATTTTTTACGACGATTTTTTCAAAAACAAATGTAATTCCACCACAAAGAGTTAAAAAAACGGATAGATACAACCATAAATAAATATATTTACAATAAAATGTGCTAAAATCCTCCAAAAAATTGCTCTAAACATTTTCATGCAGTTAAGACTTGACATGTCTGATAACATTATATCTCCATTTAGCTGAAAAGTCACTTAAAAATTGAATTTTAAAAAAAATCGAAAGAGAATTACAAAAAAAAAAAACTCTTTGAGGTTAATAGCATAATGACTTACAGCTTCTACGTGCCACGTTTCAGACTTCTGGGTTGCTTAATTTAGCCAGAATAGCCTTAAACACACAAACTCTTTCTTTTATTAGTATAGATTATACTTTTTAATTCTCATTACAATGTTAAAATATTTTTTTGTGTATATGACGTCTCTTGACCATGGTTCAAAATTACGAGATCTGTTGACAAAAGCTCTTGAATAGCTGAATAGTTACTCACTCACTCCTAATGAAACAAATAAATGTAAAATGAGCTTTTTAAAAAGCTTAATATTTTTAGTATGTGTTGTTGTATTTTATCACATACATAAAATTTTTTAGTTTTCATATTTTTATTTATTTATTTATGGGTGGGTTTTGCATTATAATTGTGTTGCTTTATTCCTGTTCTAATGCTAATCACTATACTTTCTATAATTATTTTGCAGCATTTTAAGCAGTGTGGTCCAATTCATTATGCAAAAATATCAACAAAAACTGATTCTAAAACTGGTAAATATTCACTTGATTTCATTGCAAATATATAAATCAATTGTAATTCATACTTTCACAATGTAACATTTTTTAATATTATATTATTATATATTCTTTGTCAATTATCTTTATTTAAAGTGTTGTGAAGTATTTTCTTTCTTTTTCTTTAAGCTGATTTTTGTAGATTCAATGTACATTTTAATAATAACATACATAACTTTGTCTCTAAAATATATGGATTAGTTTTTAGAGACATATCAATAAAGAAGCTCGAGAGTGGAAATAAGTAGGGGGAAAAAAACTTTAAAAACTTTGCTTATGCATTAAAAATTGTTAAGTTTTATTCAAAATAAGATGGAGATACAACACTTCCTGATTGAAATAAAATCAGAAAAAAATCTAAATTCATTGAAATTAAAAAGTTATGTTGTTGGTTATCAATTCTCCGAGTTAAATGGGGATATCTTTCACACTTACATACAAAAGCCTAAATTATGGAATTAAATATTGAAAAATTGATGCATTTTGTGATTAATATGATTTAATCCAGTTTCCAGGATCCTTAAATGTTTTAATTTTATGATCTATTATAAAATTGTGGATAAATCAAAATTTTTATACTAATTACCCTTTGTACTTTTTGAATTATTTAGAGCTTGTGTGGATATGCTTGCAAAAGGATTTGTTCTTAAATTCATGTTTATTTTTGAATAAATTCTATGTTATAACCTGACTAAAAAGTGCCTTTTGAGAAAGAATGTTATAATGCTATTTCTTAAACATTTTGCAGCATATTATTTGCAAGTTGGATTTTACTTCTGTTATATTTAAGATTACATCATTTCCAAATATCTTTTTCATGCCCAGATGGTATAGTGGTTAGCAACGCTGACTGTGTGCTGTGCCATAGGGCCTGGTTTCAAAGATAAGGCTTGGATGTTTGTTAGTGTCTTTGCTGCATGAGGGCACTCTAATTATTTGTCAAGCTGCAAGCTCTCTTGTTAGGTTGGTGGAAAGGGAAGAGAGGTGCAATCACTTTCCAGGGTGTTTTCCCTCAAAATTAGGATGGAAACGAGCCCAGTCATATTGTCACCTGCATGGTCTTCAAAGCTGCACCTAACAACAGGCGTAAAGCTAGCCCCTTGCCGTGATGAATTTTGTGGACCCTCACTTTAAGGCTATCAATCAAGTGGCATTAGCAACTGCAACCAAATATCTTACATTTTAAACTACAGTTGTTTTTTTAAATTCCTTTTACCATTCTAATAAGTTATTTGCAACTGTGTACTATATTTTTATCTAGTTGCCTAGTAAAATATTCTATGAAATATTTATATATATGTTAAAACTGTTTTCTGGTTTTTCATACATTTCTATTTCAGGTAAACCGTTATCCATGGGATTTGGTTTTGTGCAGTTCAGGAAAAAAGAATCTGCTGTTTTTGCAATTCAGAATCTTCAATCGTCTAAACTTGATGGACATGCATTAGAGCTAAAATTTGCCAAACGTGAAATCAAGTGAGTATTTATTTGTTTCTTGTATAATGATTAATAGAAATGTAGTTTAATTATTAGGTACAATAATTAAAGTGTTTATTAAATTATTTAACTTTTAAGGCAATTTTATTTCTTTGCTTCTTTTTATCTCATGTTTGTATGCTTTGCTTTTGATTTGATTTTGTCTGCTTTATCAGAAAAACACATAAGATATTTATGTCCAGAATTGTAGAAAAATCAAGTGCAATAAATTTCTTAACTTATTTTTATTAAATTCCAATATTTTGAGTTTCATAAAACAGGAAAATAAACATTTTTATGAGATCATACTGATATTATCATGTGTGTGCAATTCAAATTACTTAATTTGTTCCCACTTGTATGTAATTGAATATTTTGTAATAGTATGTATACTTGTATAAAACTCTTAAAAAGACTTTGTTCAGATTAGTTATTTAAAAAAAGAAAATTATGTATTGAATTAAAAGATTTTAGGAAAAATAGTTTGTACTCTACAGATCTGCATTAAAATTCCTAATGAGTTAAAATTAAAAAAAAAAATAACTTTCATTATTACAATTGGATGTTTAAAAATGTCTTTTTTCTATTTTAAAAATTTTAAGTAATATGCACTTTTTCAGGTCAGCTTCAGGTAATGGCAGAAGGAAATATGATATCAAAAAGCAGACATCTGCAAGGATACTTGTTAAAAATATTTCTTTCCGGGCATCAGAAAGAGAAGTCAAAGAATTGTTTTCGTAAGTTGTTTTTATTATTGTGATTATGTTTATTCTCCTTTCACACAATTGTGAAGATTTTTCAGTTATTGATTTGCTTTAATATAACTGAAATAAAATTTATCTTATGTGTTTTTCTTTGTAGACAACTGGGACTGGTAAAAGCTGTTCGGCTACCTAAAAAAGTAGATGGTACTGGTGAGCATAGAGGTTTTGGATTTGTGGAATATCACACAAAAGATAATGCTGAGGTAATTATTATAAAATTATTATTTTTCATGTAATTTTTCTATTTCTTTGTATTAAAAAAAATTATAGCTTAACTTTTGTATGATTCTTATTTATGTAAATACATCCAAATTATTTCTATACTAGATGAATGTTGATATGACATAACATTGTTTTGGTTAAATGTACAATTCTTAAAAATATTTGATAAAACAATGTGAAAATTTTGAATGCATAGGTTTTTGAGGAATGGTCAGTAAAGATACTTGTGAATTCTTAAATATTTGAACAACAGAAAAGTTGTTTAATGTTTTTTAATCTTTAGGAAATTTGTTAAGTATTGAGGTAACTAAAATAATAAGACATGGTATAATCTATAAAATAAAACAAATTTCATTAAAATATTAGTTTCTTACAATTTTACAATTAATTACTCAATGCAGTTAATAAACTGGTAAAAATTTGAAATGTTAACTTAAAATTTTGCATGCAATTTAAAAAGCAAATAATCTGTTATAAAGTCATGCAATTGAGTGCAAAAATAGGATGCATTTTTTTTTAATTCTAAAATTAAAACAAAACCAATACTTGATTATAAAGAAATATTTTCAAGAAATCACATCTAAAATTACTTTAAATATTGAACCTATATTTTATGTTGTGGGAACTAATGTAATGTTTTAAATTTATTTAATTAGTAAATAGTTATTTTCCTTACATTTATGACCCCTACGTTCACTAAATGATTTAAATGAATTACAAAAGAGCACATTGGAGCTCTGTTTGACTTCTCTACAACATATTTATATACTTAATTTCTTTTATACCTTTATCTCTGATAAATTTTTACGTCTGAGGACGTATAAATTTTGTTTCTTTTCTAAATAAGTTTAAGTCATGAGAGAACTGTGGCCCATGGGCTTCAACAGATCAATTTCTGTATTTTCATGATATCATTAAGCTTAACTTATCATTTTCATTCATTTGCATTTTTTTAAAGTTATGAAGCTTCAAGTCATGTACGTTTTTAAAAAATGCTATCTTTCATTATCTATACTTTGTTTTTTTATGTGCTTATGGTCAGATTCAGTTTTATTTAATTTTAATAATGACTATTCTTCATATTTTTGCCATTTTAGAATGTAAAACGATCTGATTTGTCCTGAGTAAAATTGTTTCCGACAAACAGTCCTCTTTCAAAATTTTACTTATTTTGTTGCAAACTATCTGTGTGCCAAGTTGCATATGAGTATTTGCTAAGATGTTGTTTATCTTATTAAAATTGGTACTTACATATTATCGCAACAATCACCAACTCTACTAATAACTCGCTGAGTTGGCAACTCCAATTTCCTATGAGTCGTATGCACTGAATTGGCAACCAGGTGCTTCATTTCATATGATGTCATCAATAGGTTATGATAATATGTAAGTACCTTAAAATCAAGGACTTGCTAAATATTATTTCAGATAAAATGAATTTTTCTGGCTAAAATTTTGCAGTTAAAAAATTATTCTTTGGAATAGAATAGGACATATCATTATGCTAATATGCATCGAAAGCACAGTTAAGACTTGTGTCCAAAATTTAACATCTGATTTCAGTTCAGTATGGGATTATTTTGACTCTATTCCAGCTTGAATTGATATTTTGTCTAATCATTATGTTATGTGAATGTAGTACAATTAATTTTTGTTTGATGTTATCTAAACCGAATGTAAATTTGTCTATGATATTTAATTGTGAAAAAAATTCTCTGAGGAGCGAAAAAAAGTATTGGCTATTTGTTATAAGTCTAAAATGCAGTAATATTCTTATTAATTATTATTAAATAAGAGAGAAAATAATTTGAAAAGCTTTTTTTTCCCTAAAAGGCGGTTTTCTTAACCGTTTGATGATAGAAAATTATCTATTAAATTTAAATCTTATCGTCTTAAAGGTTTTTAATTAGCTTGTTTCAAAATATATAAATAAATTTACAAGTTTGATTTTTTTTTTTATTAATGGAAAGAAAAGTATATGAAAAAATTATTTGTGATATTTTTTAATTATTACATATAATATTTAATGTATACATTTAGTATAAAGGGAAAAATTTTGCAATGCTTAGTTTTGTACGGTATTTATTGTAAACATTAATAAAACTGTAAACACATTTAAATTTAAAACTATTTAATAAAGCAACAATTGTACATAATTTTTTTTAAGTACATTTTATACAGTATAAACAGAAGCTAAAAGTCCTATATTAAAAGAATACACTTATGTCTTGAAAACAACTATTAAAAGAATATACATACTATATATAATGAATCCTTTTTTTCGAAAAAATCTTATCTTTTTTGTTTTAAGGCATTCAATCTAACTTTGTCAATAGATTTTTCTAGAACAAATGAAGCCTGTATAATGTTTGCATCAAGATGATTTTGAAGGGAAAAGTTGCGTAGTTTGTTTAGTGACTCTCTTTAGCTTCTGACAGAGTTACTGGAGTCAACTCCTCTGATTTGTCTTCATCACTTTCTGTATTATTGTGGTCCAAAGCCACAATTTCAGCATCAGATAGAGCTCCCCTTACAGCAATGTCTGTGTCAACCAACACGTAGTCGTCAAACATCAAATCTTGTTCTGGAAGAGCTTCCCAAAGGGATGGTTCAGCATTAAATTCAGTGAGTGTATCGTCCACATGAACCAGATTTGGTGAGGGGAAGCCTGATTTTTTAAAACAGATGTGAATTGTGAAAAGAGTAACAGCTCTCCAAGCCTTGTCAATCATGATCAAAGCTGTTAAAATAGAAATAGTTACATTCTGCTGATTTTTGAGGTTATCCAAAATGCTTTTAATGACTTCACACCGATAAAAAGTTTTAAAATTATGTATGATGCCCTGGTCGAGTGGCTGAAGTTTTGAGGTTGAGTTTGGAGGGAAAAATTGAAGTTTCACATTTGATAAAGGTGGTGCGTTATTGTGCACAGTACAGTTGTCTAAAAATAGATAATATTTTGTTTCTCTCTTTTCATATCCGAGTTCAGTGAGACCAACCATTCATTAAAGAGTTCGGTGGTCATCCATGCCTTCTTGTTTGAGCAGTATTTGGTAGGGAATGAGTTTATGCCCTTGAAACACCAAGGTTTTGCAGATTTTCCTATGACGAGAGGAGTAATCTTTTCTGAGCCGTCCATGTTTACAGCCAGTAAAATAGTTAACCTCTTGCTATGTTTTCCTCCATGGCATTTTTCTTTTTTGAATGTAAATGTTTTTTCTGGCAAGTACTTGAAAAAGAGTCCGGTTTCATCCGTGTTGAAAATGTTACTTGGTTCGTACTCCTTTATTAGATCCGAAAGCGAGTTCTGCCACTTAGAACAAACGTTAATGTCGACACTTGAGCTTTCCCCGCACATTTTTTTGAAGACTATCCCATTCCTTTTCTTAAAATTTGTAAGCCATCCCTCGCTAGCCGAAAACTCGATTCCTAATTCTTTGGAGAATGCTTTAGCCTTTTCCTTCAATAAAGAGCCACCCGTTGGAATATTCTGTCCTAGACACTGTCTCATCTAAACACTATTCAAGACGTGGAAAATTACCATTACTAACGCGTTTTCTCACTCTACTCGAAGATGCACTTAAGATTTTCTTTTTATTCTTCAGAATAGTGGAGAGCGAGCTCAGTGGGATTTCAAATGCTTTGGCTACATCGACCTTCCTCTCACCTTCTTCAACTGATTCTATCACCTTCTATTCTCTTTCACCACCTCAGAAAAGTACTTTTTAAAAGAAGACATGTCGTTCCTTTCGCGTGATAAGTCGATACTGAGGTGAGGTGTAAAGTAGGGGCCCAAGGTTTATCGAAATTAACAGGTAGGAAACGTAAATCACCACAACTTTAGTAAAATAATATTTTTAATCTAAAATTAACAGAAGGCGTATTCACAGTTCACACTCAGCTACGGGGTATACTTAATGGCAGGGGTCGACAACTATGGCAGGTGGAGCAATTCTTAGTGGCACATTACCGCTCTTTTTTAAAAAAAATAATAGAATAAAGTTAAATCCCTGTCTCTTCTGTCTTTGCCTCGTACATTTTTATATAAAGGTTTTATTTCTTGCTTTCAATTCTCTGCCATAAAACGATTCTGCTAAATTATCTTGGAGTGCTTTATTTAAAAAAAACATCTGTTTAAATATGACTCATTATTAGTAATAAATACTCAACGCAAATCAAAATTATTGTGCAATACTTGTAAAAGGAAGCATCACTCATTATTGCACAGTGAATAAAAAAGAAAGCAGTTTTTCCTTTATCCATCTAAAGCTTGGGTATCAACGGAAAAAGAAAAAACAGATGGTTTAGGAATAAATCAAAATTCTGCTTAGCAAATACTGGAAATATAATAAACAAAGTAGTTATTCTATCAACATGCACAATTTGGACTGAAAATAAGTTCAGTAAAAAAACTGCTCATGAGATAATTAGGTACAGGAAGTGAATCTAACTTCATAATATTGAAGGTTCGAATTATCGAGAGTTTTATAGGATAACTTCGAATTATCACGTATTGTAGTCTGGCCAACCACAAATTTTACTTCGAAATATTGAGAGTACCAAAACGTATGGTTTTAGTTCGAAATATTAAAAGTTTTTCTAGGGGCTGAGTATATACTTCAAATTAGCGAGAGGTTCAAATTATCGAGAGTCGCCGGTATATATATTTCTATTTATCATTAAATTAAAACTTTTTTACTGAGCAAGTATGAAATTATAGGATATATGAAAGTGTGTTGGAGGAATTTTTTTTTTAATGAAGTAATTATTACATAAATAACATAACTTCACAAATTTCCAGCATTTTTTTTAATTATCTTGACTATCTATTTTCCTAGATTCAATTTATCCTTAATGTGATAAATTGTTTTGAATTTTATATGGGATTCATTTTTTAATAATTTTATTTCAGACATAGTGATAATTTTAAATTAATATTTTATAAGGGTCATTCCAATGAAGCATTAACTTTTGTCTGAAAAATTACTGATACTTTACTGGGAATCAAACACTACATCACTTGCTTTTAATGGCCATTTGAAAATTCTGTGCATTGTTGGTTATGGTCCCAATTCTCATTTATGTCAACAACAACAATCCTTGAATATCGAAGAATATACTGAACATGACCTTTTTTGTTATGACAGATGGTTAAGTCTTTGGCCTGGGTTGTGATGGAAGCTTAAATTCCTAATTCATCCCTTTTTTTGACAGCTGGAAATGGTAACACCATATTTCATCCATAGCCACAATGTACTGAACAAATGACCTTTCATTCTTGTAATCAAACATTCCATGCACATTCTTATATGTCAGTCCTTATAGAAGTACTGCAGTGCCCATTTAAGACAAATTTTCCAATGCTCTATTTCTCTGTACATGATATTATGTGTATAAATTCTATTTGAATGTGTTCACTGCAGTTGTGTGTGACTGTACACAAATAGTTATGCAATGTATGGTCTAATTTGGTCTCATAAGAAATCATTTTGACATTATGGGGTCATTATTTGTATGGGGTTCTGTAAAAGGTGAGAAGTTTGCTGCATTTTCTGAACTTCTGCAAAATTGAGCACACTGCTTCATTTAAAACATGCTTTCCCATGTTTTGCATTTGACAACAAATTTCATATGTCACTTCATCTTTGTGTAAAAATGTAATAAAACGCCATACTGTACTTGCTTGTAGGTATTTATCACTCACCTCTGCTATTACAAATGGTTGTACACAACGAAGCTGTCTCTGGAAATTTGCACATTATGTGTAATTTTGAGGCATTGCCAACTTGTTATCTCTACCATATTTTACCCCATTGACAAATATCCCATTTTTACAAGCATCGACTTATTTTTCACTTGAATGACTTTTATAGTTTAATCTCTATAATTTCATTCATTTTTTTTTATCTTGGGGAAAAAATTGTTTTCCTGCGATTTTTGTGTTATTTTTGAATTAATATTTGCATTCTACTTATTGCTTTTTTTATTTAAATTTTTCCTTTATTTAATTTGATCATTTCTTTTAATATTTTTTTCATTTGTAAAATAAAACACTATTCTAGATGATATTTTTTTTAATTAAAAACTTTGAAAAGTAGTTTAGATTTGCTTAAAAAGTGTTCATAGTATGAATAATGATAAGTTTCTACATATTATTGTAAATCTGCATGAATATTATATTATTAAATATATAGGAATATTTTTTTTTAAAAAAATGTGACTGCAGGTTGGTAATTACCATTGCTGACCTAGTACATTTTCTCCGGAAGTTGGTATCACTTTTTAATGTAGCACCATATAGGTGGATACCAATTGCCACCATGTGATTTTGAAACCCAATTTCCTCCCCAGAGGGAGACACCTGAGTGCTGATGATGCAAATTTAATTTTGCCGAGAGCACCCAAGCCAAACAGGCACATTAGAGATCTTTATCATGCCATATAAACATACGATATGGAGGATATCTATTTTTTGCCTGAAAATCCATCAACTTGGTGGAGTCAACCCCCCCAAACTTGGGCCTACAAGTCCAGTGCCTAATGAAATACCCACCCAGCTGGCATTTATAAGAGTATTATGAGGAAGAAATGCTTAAAGTATGAAAAATTAATAGATTATAAAACAATCCAAAATTCTGCTCAAAGTATTCAGCTTTTTTCATCAAATGAGCTTTTTTTTTTAAATGAATTTCATTTATTTTTGTGCATAGTATTTGGTTATCAAATAATATTTTTGTCTGATATTTTGATGCCTTTTTGAACTTAATTTTAAGGTATTTTTGTTTTTAGTATTTAGTGCAAACCTTTCATATGGACTTTTTTTTTAAAGAAACCTATCATTATTATTAAAGTTTTCTTCAAAATAAGAATTCTAATTTTTGAAATATATTTTTAAATTATAATGTTAAAATGAAATAATTTGAGTTGAAAGTAATATTTTTTTAAGGCTGCAAAAGAAAATTAAATAAAATTATTAATGTACCTTGAGTTAACTTGTTTATAATTCTGTAAAAACTATTTTTTTATGGTAAAGAAATGTGAAAATTTGTATTTATAAAACTTAAAATTAATTAAAATACCAATCAATGGAGCTTATCATAAAAGTTATACAAATATGTTGAATTAAAAAATTCGTTATTAAATACTAATAAGTATAAAATGTCATGTTCTAATGTAAATATTTGTAGTTTTGGTTTTAACAAAGTTTTTTTTTAAAAAAAGTTGTAATTATTATTGAATGCACAAATCTTGCAGTTTATGCTGCATTAAAACAAATAATATAAAAAAGAAATTAAGTCAATTCCTACTTAGATCAACAAAGAAAATTTTTATTTTAGCTACTTTTTATTAAATAGTTACAATTAATATAAATATGTATATACATATGACAGAATCACAACATAAAGTGATAATTAATTTTTATTAATTATCATTTAAGTATTGTATTGTCATCCAAAACAATCGTGTATATAAAATTTCAGTTCATATGAATGCTTTAACACTTGAGAAAAAAACCTTTTCAAATTTTAACACAAGTCACCAAAATGGTCGCTAAGTCACCGACGTGGCTGTATTTATAATTCTTTAAATAATTAGTTTTAATCAATTAATTTTTATTAATTATAATTACATTATTGTATTGTCATCCAAAATAATCATGAATATAAAATTTCAGTTCAATTGAGCGCTTTAAAATGTATTTATTAACGATTCAAAATTCTACCAAGATAAATAAATAAATATTTAGAGAGTACGAGCTAATAGTAGGAATTGCGGGGCGGGGGCCAAAACTATTTTTATAGAATATTACGAGAAAATTTTTAAAGGATTCTTTTTAAATTATATAAAATAATCACTTAATATTAGGTAACAAGTCCGGCTTATTAACGCACACCTATACTTTCAAACCTTTTTGTTGTTGTTTAATTTTGAGGTGTATTCGTTGTATTTCACGCGCAACCCCCCCCCCCTTTTTTTTTTATGAATAAACCTCAAATGTACATGTACAATGGGCTCTTATTTTTTGACAAAAATGGTTCACAAAAGGTCGCGAAATATTTTACTTCGCCATGATGCTCTACTGCTTAGCTGACACAGTGCAGCATTAAAACTCACGTTACTTTTAAAAGAAAACCGACGCCGAAATCTAATGGGCTTGATTCATGAAGTCACATGATAAAAACAAACACGTGTTTTCCATTGAATTCAAAACAAACATTAAACTAATGAGGTTAATTCATGTGACGTCATAGTCACACGATAGTGATTCTAGCCAATCAATTCAAAAACTCATGTGACGTCATAGTCACACGATAAAAACTATCTTGTGTTTCCAACTAATCAGTTCACGCGCTCCGGTGTTGCCAAGTTTTGCTCTTTGCAGAAATTTTCTCTTAAAAAGTACATATGTATACAAAATGCATTTTATTTAAAAGTATAAGCATAAAATACGACTTTTTTTAATTTAAAAAAAATCTTTTTGAAGAAATTTTTTTCCCTAATATTTAAACATTTTTACCCAAATATGAAATTTGAAATTTTATCTGAGCTTTACAAATAGAACAAGTACAATTAGTTTTATGTTTGTTTTGAATTCAATGAAAAACATGTGTTTGTTTTTATCATATGACTTCATGAATCAAGCCCATTGTACTTGTTCTATTTGTAAAACTCAGGTCAAATTTCATATTTGGGTGAAGATGTTTAAATGTGATTAAAAAAAATATATTTAAATGTGATGTGTGTGTATTAAATAACCCAAACGGGGCGGGGGACAAATATCACTATTCAGTCTGTGGTACTATTACAAATTTTTGAAATGTGATCTTAAGTAACATAATGCATTAATTGTACTGTTATTAAGCCTGGAACATAATTATGTGCAAAAATTAGCAGCTGTTGAAAACGCTCTTTCGGCATCTAAGCTAGTTGGTGGTATTGTTAGCAATACGCGATATACTTTTCCAAGTATTTACCTCTAAATCTCTCATCTTCAAATAAATCCATTTCTCGTCGGATGGTTTTGGATATAGCTGATTTCTGTATTGCATTTTGGTTTGTTGAATTTTTTTTAGTTAAAGGTAATTTTAATTTTTGTTCAAGAGACAATTCCTTTTCACTATCGACATTGGGGTCATAATCATCTTCGATAACTGTACCGAATTCTTCTAAATGTGGGTAAGGTTTGTGGGTAAAAAATTTTAAGAAAATTTGCTATAAACTTGATCAAATTTGAATTAGTTAGTCTCTTTTCTTCTTTTTTCTTTTCATTTATAAAATCATGATGATATGTAAATAGAAGTATGATATGCAAATGCAATGTCAATAACAAATTCAGCAATTTAAAAAATATCGAAACTTTACGAAAAATACGCACTTTCTTCACAACTACAACCTTGTTTTCGCAAAAACAAATATCAGACTACGAAGCTTGCGCGTGTGCAATATCACTCTGGGTTGTCTCCTTCGATGATTCACATATTTTATCACTTCTCTTGATTGTACGATGCAACTTTATACTCACAGTCTAATTTATTTCGTCCGTTAGGGAGACATAAAAACAAAAACGTGTACTATTTTTCTAGGTTGGCGATCCCTGAACATATAGTGGAGACAATTTTTTTAAAAAAATTCTAGTAAATACCGAAAAACCGGTATTTAAGCTTGTGAATACCGGTATTACAAAACTGTAAAAAAAGGCTCAAAATACCGATATTGCAATCCCTATTTGTGCCAAAGCCTGTATAGGAATTATTGAGCGTATTTTAACAGACCCAAAAACTAGAATCGATTTGTGCTGCTTCTCATCTAAAAGTTCAGATCACAGTCATTAAGTTATTAAACCGATGCCACGACGAAAGTTACAGTGAGTGGAGCTTTAAATCTTGCTCATAAAAGTTGCTCTCTCCGTTTCCGTTTTTCCTCGACTGCAATCTGTCCCCTCTCTAGAGACGCCGGGGATTATTTTAAAGTATCTTTTTAAGTCTTCTCTAATCTCTCGACCTGGAAGAGCGGATTAGAACTGAATAATTGATCTCCTCTTCCTGCGCCTTGCGATTCTTTATTCGTTAAACGCGCTTCGTTCGAATTATGATGGATGGTTGATTCCACTACATGTCTGTCTGTTCAATTTCCAGCGGCTGATAAAATCGAAGAGTTCTTATGCTTAATCTCCCGCACTAGTGATCCCTTTCTTGCCTGGTATTCTGAGTAATTTACTAATTTGAAGCTATCTAGGTCTTAATGATTTACTGAACAAGACCCTGAATAATTGCAGATCATATGACCATACATTTATCGTAACGTCTATCAAAACTTAAGACACGTTCAATAAATATAGTTTTTCGCTTTAAGGTATCCGACTAGGTTCGGAGATAAATTTTTCAAAAATTGATATTCTGAATAGTTTTATTGTTTTAAAGAACATAAATAGGCTTAAAAAGTCATAACTATTAAATAACTAACATGTATCGCCCTTTTTTTCGAAAGAAAAAAAATTATTTTAAAGGGAAAATTTAGCAAAATTTTTTAAGTTGAGAAAAACGTGATAAATAAAAATAAATTGCACATTATGCAATTTTAACGTCATTGATCCCTCTAAAGTGTTACAAACCGCAGGATAAAAAATATTTTTTAGAAATAAATATTTTATTAGCATTTATATGTGATGGTCATGATTTTTCGTCAAAATTACTGCATGTTCTAAGCTAAAAATGGTTGTAAAATGTGATTAAATGTAGCTGTCTTAAAACCTGCGGTTTGTTACACTCTGAAGGACCCATAGCATATATGTTATAAATTTCATTGTATTTGATTGAATTATTTAGAAGATATCCCGTTTTTCGTGCACAAATTATCGTGAAAAGTTTATTCTTCAAAAAACGAATTAAAAAGTATATTTTTATTAGTTAAATAAAGTAAATGCAATAAAAAGAACTTAAAATCTCTCTAGTTTTATGTATTAGTCCTTCTTTCCCAATAATTAATTTCTTCTTTAGATTAGAAAATGAATATAAAATTGTTTTATGAATACTATTACCATAAAATATTATTTAAGTACAATATTTTGACAAAAAAGAAGCATAGAATGACCAAAATATTCTCCTTTTGTGAAAAATGCTTCTATTATTTATATTTTGCCTGTCTATAGCTTAGACCTCTATACAGAGGCTCAACTAGAATTTTTAAAATATATAACTTAGAAGTGGGTTTATCCATGTTTTACTACTACAGAGGGGAGAAATTTTAAGAAAAAAACGCCAATAATTATATATATATATTTCAATTGGTTGTAACTGAAAATAATGTGAATTTTTCAAAAATCATAGTTGAGCCTCTGTACAGAGATCTGAGCTATATACAGGCAAAATATTATTGTAATAGAAGCATTTTTCACAAAAGGAGAACATTTTGAAAAAAAGGTTATTCTGTTAATTTTTTGCCGAAATATTGTATTTAAATAATTTTTTTTGTCAAAATGTCCTTAAAACAATTTTATACATATATTCTAATCTAATTGACTCTGAATATCATGAAAATTATCCATTTATGCGCTTTTTTAAAATCACGGTTCCGTACGTAGTAGGATACCTTAATTTGTTCAGCGATATTAAATATGGAAAGGGAGGGAAAAAGTTAATTGATTATAATAGAACAAAACTTTGAAATTACTGTTCGTTAAACAATGGTAAAGTGCAGGGTGAACTAAAAGTCTTGCCTTGATTATAAAGCTCATAGAATAACCGTTTAATGTAACGAATATATTTCTTTTGTATCTCTGGATAGATGACGCGTGAGCGCTCCTTCAAGAGTGACTCAGAGCAGCATTTGTAAGGAAGGAATAGTTTTCATTTGAAATTGCTTTGAGAAATTCAAGGGAAAGCCCGATGTGTGCTTTGGTTTTACGAAATGTATTCACCCATTAATGTTCAGCATAAATTTCGACTTTAATATGGACGCAACCCTCCTGTGATGCAAAATCAATAAATCGATTGTATGAAATGCTTAAAGAAACAAGCAGCGTAACAGAAGATACATTAACCCCTTAAGTGCCGCCGGCGTATACATCCGTCTCTTTCAACCGATGCTTTATGTGTCCCGGACAAATATATCTGTCCTTCCAAAATACGATTCTTTTCTTTGCGCCGCTATCAGTAAAACTAATCCGAAGACTTTGGAATGTAATAAAATGACTGTGACCGTGTTTGCAAAGGATTTACTTATTTCAGAGAAAAATGTGCTTATTTGTGCCTTTTCTTCATACCCTTCCCCAATACACCGCATACGCGCGTCTTTTTTTGAAAAACTGTGGCACTGGGCAGCGAATCGCGTTGATTTTAATCGGCAGTTAAGGAGTTAAAGAACACATGGTGGGAATTGGAATACCGTCTAGAAATTCTCCTTGCTATCAAAGGGGCACACGTTGCAGTTTACTGCGGTAAATGGTCTTAAAAAATGCATAACGGTACTTACAATATATCCGAACATATGTCTGATTATAATAATTAGAGCACAATAAATATTTATAATCAAAGCTAGACTTTTGGTTCAACCTATATGATATTAATATTAGGGTATTTATTCTTTTCACTGTGCATTAAAGAACTCGACCCAAACGTGGAATACTTTATCTGATAGCAAAATTCTTAGCTGTGAGTATAATATATTAATTTAACATTGTAGAGCGTTAGTTAAATTAAAAGTAGTAAGTTCGGAGGTGGATTTAGTGAAGTCTCATTTAGTGTTACAATTATTTATTAACTTAAGTTAGATAACACACACACAAAGACAACGAATGTCTTAACAAAATAATGGGCAAAGAATATATGTACGTTTTTGCTTCGCGACCACATTCTTTCTTCACCTGGCTAATACTAAATGTAAAGCTAGAGGGCGCTGCTGCTTGCCCATGACTGAATCAAAGAAGTAATAGTCTTAATCAAAATTTGGTGGCTATGATAACCTGAATAGAATCACAGACTAATGGTATTAAATAGATTTCTTTGAAGACTATGGGCGAATAACAAAGGTTAATACACGTTAAATTCAATTAGGCTTTATAAATCTTACAAGTTGGATGTGAAAATTTAAATAATGTGGTACTATTTTCCCCTGTTGCGGCTTCAATAGAATTTATGAAATATTTCACCAATTATTCGTTATGTTACTCTAATGCGCCTTTATATAAACGAAATCAAGCAGGTTAAAGAAATAACTAGCTGCATGGCCCGGCGTTGCACGGGCTATCTCTTC
>BMAV01001462.1:2204-13658 GCA_019973955.1 Trichonephila inaurata madagascariensis | reverse complement strand
CATAATGTCCTTAAAACAATTTTATACATGTATTCTAATCTAAGTGACACTAAACATCATAAATATTATGCATTTACACGCTTTTGCAAAATCACGGTTCCGAACGTAGTCGGATACCTTAAAATGTACTAAATAAATCTAAAAATCATAAAAAAAAATCTACATATCTTCGTGTTTTTTTTTTAAGTTGTCGTAAGTAGTTGGATACCTTAATCGTGGAACATTTAAACTTTCATTTAAAGTTGAAATGTAATTCAAAATTTGAAAAGAGTTAATTGGGGGATATGCACCAAAAAATGGTATGCAAACCAAAATTTAAGTCCGAATATAAGTGCCACAGTGCGGGACATACTTCGATCTGGAGCGGATCAGATGCTTTGATTGGCTGAAAGCGGCGAGCATCCCATCCAGTTGGCACTCCTCTCTCGACAACTTCCCAAGAACTCAGCTAATGATGCAATCCCAGGGAACGGGAGGTAATTAACACAGCACACTACATCATGTAGCTTCTGGGATTCCGTCCTCTATCAAAACCTCCATCCCCTGTCAGGATGTCGGGCAACTCTGTCTGGAATGCAATGAGGGTGTGGGATGGTCTGCTCTCCGGTAGCACGTGAAGAAAAAAAAACCGTCCACTTGACATTTTGATGAATGGTCGTCCTGTTACCTTCCTTCATCATGAGAAAGCATAGCACTGCATCATCTTGAAAGTCATCTTGGAAACGGTTTGATTTTTATAAGATCCGTCTTTGTTTTGCTTGGTGCATAAGTAGACGTGCTTTTACATTTGTCAGTGTCTTCAAATTTCGTTTTGCGCAGAGGGATTGTTTAGGAATAATAGTCTTGGTTGGTGAATTTTCAGACGTAGATAAATAGCTGTTTTGCTTGTTTATTCTCTTCTTCGTTGCTGTATATGTTAGTGTTTCTTTAAGCCGCAAATTAGATTTTTTTTTTTTTGCTGCCCATACTGGTTTTCGTTTCTCAATTGCGTTTGAAGTGTTTTTGAATTTGATTTTAAATAGATGGATGAAATTATTCAGTACTGAATTCAAAAGATTTTAATTCGATCTTAAAACTACGCTCATAATTATATTCGGTATTGCAGTAATTTTTATTTTTTATTTTGACTCGTTTATCTAATATGATTTGTACATTATGTTTCATATTATACTATCCTAAAATATATAATGGTAGCCAGATGGAGCTCTTGGAGTTCAAATCGAATTTGGGTGTCGAATACTGATCCCAATTTTTTAAAAAAGAAAAGAAACGTCATCTAGTACAAAGAGGAGTTACGCAGAATGGAACTAGACCTACAAATCCTTATATGACTTGGTGAAGAATATGGGAGAGAGTGTGGTATTAACTCTCCCTCAATAATAAAATTATTTTTACTCAAATAATTATAAACTAAGTGTACTTAGTAAGATAATAAAATTAAACGAGTAACACACTAAGAATATTTTTGTATTTGTCTAAACCAATTGTGGGCAGACTTTTCGTATGTGTTGCGGTACACCTTGTGACGTAGATGTGGTAGGTTAAAAAAAAGGTCTACAATATTTATTATGACTTAATAATAAATAAGGAATATGTGTACTTTTACCTGCATAACTACAATAAAAAAGAACTTACTCTTTTCAAACCGGGTTTAAAGCAAAATGCTAAATACAAATAATCATATCTAAAAATATAATAATATCAAATGATGCATATATGATCAAACAATTCAAAATACATTGAAAAATAAATTTTCATCTAAAGTTAGTTCTTGTAGTTATAGTCAATAAAAGACTTAGTCTGCATATATTGTGTCCCCCAATCTTGAATATCTCAGTTTATAATTACTAACTGCTAATCTTGCACTGAATTCTAAGTAATCATTTGTGAGACGGGAACGATAAGTTTTCTTAATTATATTCATCGTTGAAAATGTAGATTCACATAAGTAGGTAGGGCCAAAAAACGATGTTAAATGAAGTGCAACTTTTTAAAATTAGGATACTTTATATATATACTTCGTCCATTAGATTCCAAAAGTTATTCGTTGGTTCTGAACTATGTGCTTTTAAAATTATGCCATTTTGATTAAAATTTCTCCCAAGATGTCTTCGTAGTCCACCAGTGAATCGCGGTCGACTTAATATCCATCCTTGATCTATACAAAGATGCTAAACGTTAATAAAAAAATCATTTGATTATATATGTAATATGTTTTCTAAAGTAAATTTAGTTTAAATATTATCTGCTTCAGAAGAGAAAATTTTACGGGATCAATTTCCAAAATAATTTAATTTTTAATACCAGTTAAAAAACAATCTACTAAATTGAAGAGGATTTGATGTTGAAAAAGGGAATTCGATATTCTCTCTTTCTCTCTCTCTCAAAATCTAAAAATATATATAAGAATTGGAATTTATCAATCCATTTTTTCTGTAGGGCATAAACGTTACTGTCATGGTTACAAACAGTAGCGCACACAGAAGTTTTCCAAGGAGGGGGGGCAGGGTTGAAAGTCCACCATGCTCCTTTTGATTTTGTTGATTTTGGGGAACAAAAAAAGTAAAAAACTAATTATTGAATAAATAATTAGTATTAATTGATAAAATTAATCATTAAAAACAAATATTTAATTAAATGTTACGTATTATATACTTAAAATTATAATCAATCGGGGAAAAAATCAAGGGCTCCGGACCCCTAGGACACCCCCCTTTGTGTGCGCCACTGGTTACAAATGATATTGTCATTCTTCTGCTAAATTTTAATGCTCTAATTGGCATTTCATTGTGAGAGAAAAAAGCAACTCCATTCTCAGAAAAATGTTAGTCTGCATTCTGCGACTAACTGAAACGTAACAACTATGATTTATATGCTCATGGTAATTCTAAACTTAGTTTTCTGCCATCGTAACCGAGACCTTTGATCCTTTGTCCTGTTTCATCACTGTGATCTTCCGGGGTCTTCCTGCCAACTGCGCATACATTTCCCTTCCTCTGACACGTCCCGTAACCGGAGGCATTTCACGTCATTAGTTAGCGCACTCGTTACGACCCTGACAAATGCGAGAGTTCTCCCGGCGTTCGAAGGCATCCCGGTTATGCAGACACAGACAAATTGTATCGCACATTTGTCACACTTGCTATCTTTAGTGGGTAAAATGTCGCGGAGGGAATTCGGATCCTTGGCGGCGTTTGTTATTTTGGACCAATTAATAAGGTTACCATCTCCATTGAGGGTGTCTTAAAGAATGTGATACATACAAAATTAGAGCACTATCAAATGCAAAAATATCTCGCTATTAACAACATGTTCTAACTAACTTGTAAAAGCGCATCTCATTTTTATCGTACTACTGTTTGAATTAATTCATTTTTATGTATCAAAATATATCCCATATTTCCTCTAGAATCATCGACTAATATTTTCAAGTTTTAGGAGCTGAAATGAAAACCAGCAATTATGTATTGAAAGTTTCTCTAAATTTAAGAGTTTTTTTTATTGTTTGTTTTGTTCCTAATTTTGAGCTCAATTAAGTGGCCATGGTAGCCGAGTGGTCAAGGTATCGGATCGTAACTGGCCTTGTCGCGAGTTCGAGCCTAGTACCACTAAAGATCCGCCGTGTAGGGGAGCGATGCATGTTAAATCTGTCTAGAGCTCAAACGTCCTTCTGTTGGTGTGGTAGTTAGGAGAGGGGAGTGCCAGCTCAGGTGCTGTCCACGTCATTTGACCATGGTTCAAAATTACGTGGTCTGTCTCCAAAAGCCCTTGTGTAGCTGAGCAATGCGACGTTAATATTCATTCACTTGAGCTCAAAAATACAACAAAGAAATTTATATTAAAAACTACACATTTTCCCTAACGGATTCATAACATTTCTTTTAAATTTTCTAGATTAACCCTTTACAGTGGCTCACACAAGGGGGTATCCTAGGGGTCCGGACACCCCCCATAGCCCTTGATTTTTTTTGATTGGTTATAATCCTATATGTATTACGTAAAATTTCATTATGTATTTGTGATTAATGATTAATTTTATTAACTAATGCTAATTATTTATTTAATAATTAATTTTGTATTGTTTTTGTTGCCGAAAATCGACAAAATCAAAAGAATGTGTTGGGCGGCGTATTGGAGCATGATACCAAAATGGTGGACTTCCGATCCTGCCCCTTGAAAAAATTTTGTGTGCGCTACTGATCCCTTAACACACACTTATTTAAAGAAAGAAAAAAAAATAAAACCGGCAAATCAGTAAAAACATTTATTTATGCATTTTCAACTGAAATAATAATAATAGTGTTTATTTTAGAAAAATATTAAAATTTTGTTTTGTGTGATATATTTGGAAGCAAGATGTAGAACATAGTACAACATTGCTATTATTACACATATAACGACTCTTTTTTTTTTCTTTTCCTTTGCTATACCTTTAAGCACAACACACAGTCCAGTGTCTTGTAGGGGGAAGGTCTGTATTTGTGGAACAAAACTGGGAAAATACCGTTTCGTTAGATGTAGAATTCCAAAAGATTTTTTTTTTTTTTGGTCTACCCGAATTTTTTATATTTGTATCGCTATGATAACTTTGTATAAATCTTTCTATACTAATTTGTTTCTGAAAACTAAATTTTTTTTTCACCTCAATTGTTTTTATACAAAACATATACGTTCTAAATGAAACAATACTTTTTATAATATTTATCTAAATTTGATATAAACTTTATCTAAATTTACGAAATCACGACGTGATATATAGCAGTCAGTCTCACGAGTGCGGATGGCGATCACTTATATTCGAGTTTGAAAATTACAGCTGCATAAAATACGACTCCGCTCGAATTATCTCGATTGTGCAGTTTTGCCAGCTTAGCGCGATCGAGTTTCGACGTTAAGTGATTAACAACGATTTTTTTTTTAAGTATAAGATCAGTAAATAAACAAATTAAAAATATTCTCCTTAAGAAAAACATACTCTCTTTTGCATGGTATTTTCTATTATGCGCCTTGTCCTTATCTTCAACGCATCCAGAACACTCATTTCATTTTATTAATTTTAGTAATTTCTTTCCATCAGAATTCAATTTAAATCATTGGGCACTCAAGAAGGCGTGACTTCTATTTTTTTGCTCTCGTTTCCGCCCCTTGGGAAAGGCGACTCTCCCCCTTTTGATGGACATCGCATCAGTGTTCGGACAATCATCGGCGGCCAGTTTTGCCCTGGGCAGTGCCCGCACATGACAGGAATATTCAATGAAGCTCTTTGTGTTGTTGCAAACACCGACATTTTTAGGTCCCGTCCCTCGTGGTTATTCTGTAGGAATCACTTGAGAACCAAATTTACCTGAGAAAAGGGACCCAACTGTCTGTCATTTTGTGACGATTAAGAAGTATTACTTGTTTTACCTGTTCATGAATTCTCTAAACGTTATTACAATTTTATAATTGAATTGCGTGTTTCGCTTAAACGAGTCTGACCTGAGATATAGTTTACAACAGTCACTCTAGTGAGCGTTTAAATAGCTATCTATGGTATCCTGTAGACGGTGGTGTACAAATCATGGTTCCAACTACGATCCATCGTATAAAATAGTATGGTTTGTTTCAAGTGAATTGAAACAGTATTTTAAGATCTTCACATACTTAAAGTGGAAGTCAAAGGCAGTAATTCATAATCGTCCTCATAAAGCATGATCTTGGTTAAAAAATAAATCGACGAGGTCCGTCATGAACTGTCCTACTGCGGACCCAATAACCAAGTGGTTATGGTATTGAGTTTATGGATGCCGATATTTTTCAGTCGAACCACATGTTGGAACCCTGATTAATCATTAGACATCGTTTAGAGGAGTTTATGCTCCTTAAACCTGTCGGTGCTTAAAATATTTATGCTGGCGTGGTGTGGATTTGAAGAGTAAGGAGCAGGCTATTCAGGGTTTCTCCTGATTGGTGGCCGTGGTTGGCAAGTGGTGATTGTAACGAACTCGTGGCTAGCATCGTATCTGCCCTGTCGTAAGTTCGAGACTTGGTGTCAGTAATGACCCGCCGTATTCTCGCTCTAAGTCCTCACGTTGCATTGTTGAGAAAATTTGGAGAGTGTGGTGCCAGCTCAGGTATCATCCTTGTTATTTGACCTTGTTCAAAATTATGAATTCCATTGTCATTAGCTATCGTATCGCTTCAAAACGCGGTAATCAATTATTATTTGACCTTGGTTCGAATATATGAGACAGACCTGGGGCTAGCGAGAATTCCTTAAGCCGAAATGATAGTCAAAGATCCTCATGCTATAGTAATGATAATTACCCTTTTGTAACTTTACGATGACGAAAATTCGAAACTAAAGTAGAACCAAGTCAAAGCCTATTTATTGTATTTCGAATTAAATCATACTATATATTGGTTTTGACGATAAATGTTTTACATTTCTGGATCATTTAAGTCTTCCAAACCACTGTGATGCAGATGAAAGTTTAGTCAGAACGTGATCCATTACATAATATTTTAAAAGTTTCAGAATCAATTATTTAATTTCGGCAGATCCTTGGAAAAGTTTTGGAAGGAAGAGGTAGCCACTTGACCCCGGCGCTGTCTTCCTCGCCCCGCAGCCATCATTAATCAAGCTCTCTTTTTCACTCCTCGATCAGCCATGGAGTCTGCCCCCACCTTTAATGCGAAAATCATGCTGCGAAACGAATCCCCTTTCCACCGAATCCTGAAATATTTATTTGGCTCTCGTTAGAGTACGAACTTCTGCTTCGGGTGATTTATCATCGCGCTCACGCGTTTTTAGCGGACGCGCGATTAATTAAATGTTCGTGTTAATGTCAAACTATGTTTCAATCCGGGCTGCTGCTGCCCCAGAGGTCTTCTGAACTCGGAAAAGGCGGCGTTGCTATTGCGTACAGACTCTCCGGAAAGCTTTTGGGGGGTTGTTGGTTCGTGAGTTCGTAGTGCTAATGCAGAAGTTTTTTNAATGTTCGTGTTAATGTCAAACTATGTTTCAATCCGGGCTGCTGCTGGCCCAGAGGTCTTCTGAACTCGGAAAAGGCGGCGTTGCTATTGCGTACAGACTCTCCGGAAAGCTTTTGGGGGGTTGTTGGTTCGTGAGTTCGTAGTGCTAATGCAGAAGTTTTTTTAACCTATTTCATAAACCCCTGTACGAGTAATATATGAAGGCCTTTCCCTCTCTTCTTTCGCAAATGGACTCTCCCTCTCACGACTTTTATACTTTGGTATAGTGCACATTCATGAGTAAAATAAAGTTTGGAAAGAAATCAGGTTTATTTAAAAACAGTTTATCAAAAATATATAAGCCCCTTCAGTAGCGCACACAGGAATCTTTCAAGGGGTCCGGGGTCGAAAGTTTACCATTTTTGTATCATGCTTCTTTTGATTTTGTCGATTATCGGGAACAAAACACAGTAAAAAACTAATTATTGAATAAATAATTAGCATTAGTTAATAAAATTAATAACAAATAATTAAATTTTACGTACTATATACTTAGAATTATAATAACTCGGAAAAAAATCCAGGGGTTTGGGGGGGGGCGGCCCCCCCCCCCCCCTTGTGTGCGCCACTGAGCCCCTTTCATAGCTTATTAAACAAAACTAAAATAATTATTATCTGTGAAATTGTGCTTAAGAGTTGCAAGTTCTTGAGAAAATTTGCTTATAACAGTTTGAATCAAAATTGTTATTTATGTAACTGAGCTGTGATGAGTTTTGGGTGACAGATACAATTAATTGTAATGCAGCTTATAATATTTTTTTGTGCCCCCTTCCCTCAAAAATACAAAATTTAATTAATTGTAATTAGAAATTATGATGAGTTGATATTATCCTCCTCATACAAGCTCAAACTGACCACAGGTGCCGAGTGGTCATGGTTGCAAACTCCTGGATGGCGTGTCCTGAGTTCGAATCGTTATGCCGCTGAAGGCCCTCCATGTAGAGGTGCTGAAGCAGGTTAAATCTGACGATGCTCAAAATCCTCCCGTTGACTTGGTGGAGAAGTTTGGAGAGGGGGATGATAGCTCAGTGTCGTGTCTTCGTCGCTTGACCATGATTCAAAATTACGAGGTCCATCACCAGTAGCCCTGGTGTTGCTTCTCAGTGAGCCGTTAAAATAAACCCCATTCACTCATTTGAGAGGTGTTGTACAGCGCCACCTATCCGTTTCCTTCTTTACTTTCTTGTATTATTACGATTTATAACAGTGTTCCATCCCTTCCCACCAAGTTTGTCTTTGAAATTATGTCATTTTGTATATATAAAATATATTTCCCACCTGATTTTTGTGGTAAACTTTTGAAATGTTTTTTTATGTTTTCAATGTCATAAAAAATAATCAAGATAAATGGTGATAAATTAATTTATTTAAATGAGTGATTGTGATAAATTATATATAACTATCTTGCTTTAAAAAATTTGTTTTTTTTTTAAATCAAATATAAGTTTTTTAGTAATTAAAATGTCTAAAAATTCTAGAATTTTTAAAAATTAGAATTTAAACTATTTAGCATGAAGAGGGAAAAAAATGCCCGAAAATCGAAGAAACATCTGTTCCTTTCAGCTGATGAAAACTAAAAGTTATTTTCCTATTATCTTCCCATACACATGCGTGCCTATATCTGACCATTCCCTAGCCTTAACTCATTTACAAACACATAAATAATCCAATTTACAAATTTGAATGTTCAAAACTATGTCCAACACACAAAACTGCCCCCTTCCACCCTTTTTGATAATAACTCATGTTCCTTTCAGTTTTGAAATCCCTCCCACGCAATCCGTACCCAACGACATCATTACGAATCTCCAACAGCGAGGGAGCATGCAATCTGTCGTCAAATATTGTCCCCATCTGTCAGTGTCTCGTTAGGACATCCCCCCTCCCCGGGCCGGTTTCTCGCACCCCCTCCCTGTGTATTTGTGACAGGGACACATATGTATTTTGGGTGACTTTTTTCACCCCACTTGCCCTTTGCCCTCTGCACTGTCTCCGTCGAAATAGACTGGTGTGAAGTATACAGTTGAGGTATCGCCTGACTGTGCATGTCTAGTAGTTTCGTTGTATTAGGGTGTTTGATTTATATCTTTTCTGTGTTTAAATGTTTTTATTATTATGCTGTATTACCTTTTTTTATGTACGAAAAGCATAAGCGTTGCTAGATTTTTTTTTTTTAAAGAATATTTATTTTCAGACTTTATGGCATGGTTCCGTCTGTCCCTATCAATCTAAATGCTTATTTTGTTTTGTCCGCTATAGTTTGTTACATATGTTTTTTAAGACTGCATTTGCTTAACATTAATGTTATATATAGTCCTACTTTTGAGAAAGAGGATCCCCACTTTGCGTGGCCGCTGTAGCCTAGTGGTTAGTAGGTCACGGAGTGGCCGGCGTGTTATGATTTCGGGGCCTAGTGTCTGAAGACGTAAGATGAGCTGATGCATGTAAAATCTGTCGAGGCTCAAACTCCTCACATTGATGTTGTAGTTTGGAGAAGGGGTGACAGCTCAAGCGTCGTCCTGGTCACATGACCATGGTTCAAAATTACGAGGTCCGTCGCCAATAGCCCTCGTGTTGCTTTATAGGGGGACATTAATAAACACTATTATTTAATCCACTTTGCTTTATCACCGGGTCTCTAGCGAAGTCCCTATAGTTTCTTCATTTCTTCACTGGCGCTACCACCCTGGATGGACCCTGCCCCTCAGAATTCCATTCCATGCCATTCTGCTCTTGGCTAAGCTTTTTCTAATTCGTCACCTTAATAGTTTTCAAGTCTTTTTCCAGGTAGTCAATCTACCTAATTTTTTTGAATTCTCTTTTTCGGGTACCAAATAGTTTATCCAAGATCTCCGAGCTCGACACTGACCTGCAATTTCACTTAATTTAATTTGTACTGAAATGTGTCTGGGTTCGATATGGGACTTAAGAAAAATCAAACTCTTGTTCGTTCTTTTACTCTTCAAGGATATTAGTATTTGAACATTCTGCTTATTTCATCGTCGTGGAGGGAGTGTATTATTAACATTGCACTCTTTGAGACGGCCCTTGTAACTTTGTACCTTGGTCAAATGGCAAGAATGACACCTGAGCTGCCTCCGTTCTCTTAACTTCCACGCCACGTCAGTATGAGGACTGAACCATAACAGATTTACCGTGTTCCAGCCCCTCCACGTGGTGGGTCCTCTGTAGCACTGGGCTCAAACTCATGACACGTCGGCCACAAAGTTCTTGACTTTGACTGCTAAGCTGCCGCTGCTATTTATTCATTGTCGTGGAAGCCAGAATCATCGCCACTCATCATAATTTCAGTTATGTCATTGACAAATCAATGGGATTCATTTACTCTCCCCCCCCCCTCGTTCAGTCGAACATTAAAGTTGCATTGATCATCGTATTGTCTACAACGTGAAGCTGGGACAAGATTGAGACTTCGTCGTTCTTTGTTAATTATTTTTTGTAATTTCTTGTATAAGATTACAAAATGCTGTTGAAAACAAAAGTGTAAGGATTCTTAAAGGTGAATACTAAAGTACTGCTGCATGTCCTGTCGAGAACTCTCTTTACTTTAGTGATAATTCCCACGGCCACTGTAACCAAGTGGTCATGATTGCCGTTGTTTCGGTCGAGCCGCATGTTCTAGTCGTGATGCCATGAAAGATACGTTGTTGTGTTGGAGCTGATGCACGTTAAAACTGTCGAGACTTCCATTCCATACGTCGAATTTGGTGTGTAAGATTGAGAAATGGGGTGCCAGTCCAGGTTCGTACTTGTCACATGTCCGTGGTTTAAAATTATGAAGTCTTTCGCCACTAGCTGTTAATCAATGCTATGTTATCGACAGTAAGCAGTACTTCCCAACAGTGGCACACACAGGAATTTTTCAAGGGTGGGGTCCAGGGTCGAAAGTCCACCATTCTCGTATCAAGCTCCAATACGCTGCCCAAGTTATTCTTGTGATTTTGTCGGTTTTCGGGGACTAAAAACTAATTACTGAATAAATAATTAGCATTAATTATTAATAACAAATACTTCATTAACTTTTATGTACTATATACATAGGATTCAGTGGCACATCAAGGGGGGGGGTCCCGGATCCGAATCCCCCCCAAAGCCCCTAATTTTTTTTTTCGATTGATTATAATCCCTTGCATATAAAAAGACCCGCCGTGCAGGGGAGTGACGCACGTTAAATCTGTCGAGAGCTGAAATATCCTCCCGTTGGTGTGGTAGTTAGGAGAGGAGGGTGCCAACTCAGGTGTCGTCTTCGTCACTTGACCATGGTTGAAAATTATGAGGTCCGTCGCCAAAAGCCCTCGTGTAGCTGAACAGTGCAACGTTAATATTCAATCACTCACCCATGCATGTAGTACGTAAAATTTAACTCAGTATTTGATATTAATAATTAATTTTATTAATTAATGATAATTATTTATTCAA
>BMAV01001460.1:217478-227731 GCA_019973955.1 Trichonephila inaurata madagascariensis | reverse complement strand
TGACTGTATATATACATAATTATATGTATATCTTGTTTAAATTTTCAAAAGAGTTAAATAAATACGTTTGATTCATCCATTCAGATACATTTTTTTCAACTTTTAGTAGATGGCACTTGATGTTTATTGTTTTTCCAAACATCAATTCATTAATTAACTGTTATTTTTTAATTTTAAATTTATTCTGTGTTATTTTGTTTGATGAAATCAGGTTTATCTGCAACAGATGGTGCCAATAAGTTTGAAAAAAAACTTTGAATTTAAGGAAAATTAATATTACTCGTTTAAGAATAAATTTAATACATATAAGAAATGTACCCTATAATAATTTCTACAATTTTTTTTAAATCAAGAGTGAGATTATTTGTTTGAATTCTCATTCTAGCCTTGAAGTTATTGTCTGCCAACTTTCATTTACATTAAAATATAATTAAAAAAATGAAATATTCTTAATATTTTAATGTAAACTTTCATTTTATTTGAACTTCATGGAAGAAAATCTTCGCTCCCACGTACATGTGTATTAAAATATAAAGAACAATTTCCCTGCAAATTTCTTTCATGTATGGAAGTTTTTCAGCTGACAAAGTTTTGTAAAACATTTGTATATCATTAAACGTTTTCTTCACACTGGCATCTGACTTCAAGTTAATAAGTTCAAGCTGTAGCTCCACCAAGTGCTGTATCAATATCAGCTGTGTTGGGATAACAAAGCAAATTGAATCTAGGTTCAATTTTCTTAAAATCCCGAAATCTTCTTGTGACCTTGTCCTGCAAACTCTGCAGATGACCTCTATAGACACACTTTCAGGTACTTTGTTTTCCCTATAATAAAAAACAAGTAATATAAAAAAAAAATTTAAGTCAATTTCTACTTAGATCAACAAAGAAAATTTTTATTTTAGCTACTTTTTATTAAATAGTTACAATTAATATAAATATGTATATACATATGATAGAATCACAACATTAAGTGGTAATTAATTTCTATTAATTATCATTAAATTATCGTATTATCATCCAAAACAATCGTGTCTATAAAATTTCAGTTCAATTGAATGCTTTAAAACGTGAAAAAAAAACCTTTCAAGTTTTGATACAAGTCACCCAAAGGGTCACTTATCTTCAATAAAATATTTTTGTTAAGTGTAGTCATTTTGAGTTCACTTCCGAGATCATCAGCTTTTATTAACAACTCACAAATTACCCCGGTAAATAAAAAGGAATTTTAGGTTAACACTGTGGCATTTGCAATTATTTATTATGAACTTATGTTTGGGCATGTTAAAACTAAATCTGGGCTAAAATATTTTGAAATAAAATTAAACAAATGTAAAATTAATTTCTTTTTAATCAATATAGTTCTTAGTAGTATCAAGAATAGTAATAGCTTAGTAATATCAAGAGTAGTAATAGCTTAGTATAATATCAAGGTATATGCAAGATTTAAACATCAATGAGAAGGATGAGCTTGATTATTTTTAATTATGATATTAAATCTAGGAATAATAATCGATACCGCCAGACGACGTACTTCCTCCATATTCTTATGATTTAATCGATACTTCAATAAAAACCTAAATAAACAATTAAATTATTATTTTTATTTATGGTGAACAAATTATTTCACACAAAAAGATGCATCAAAAATCCTAAGCCTTTTGGCGACTTCTGCTGTCAGTCACTCGATCCGACATGGTGGTGCGGCCCCTAGCTTCAAAAACGCTGTATGACACCAAAAATTTACGAAAACTGACCATATTGATACAAAACTCACATTGTTATAATAAACAGCTGTTTTATAATGAATATTTATAAATCAGGCCCACACAAGCCTTTTTTTTCATAACGTCATTCAAATAAAGCTCAAGTGCGTTCAACTTTTTAATGATTTTATTTTCTTCTTTAATTATTATATTTTTTTTATTCATTTTTTGCACACTTTTTAATCAAAGTACAATTTTTCTGCACCACATGTATTGTGTTCTGTCAAACTACTGAAATAACAAGTAATATAAAATAAAATTAAGTCAATTCCTACTTAGGTTAAAAAAGGAAACTTTTGTTTTAGTTACTTTTTATTATATCATTACAATTAATATAAATATGTATACACATATGACAGAATCACTACATCAAGTGGCAAAATAGAAAGCGATTTTCTTTGCAATTTTCTATTTTCCTTTCTATATAGGGCGTTGGACTATTATTTTTGTTTGTTACTATTTATTCATTAATTAAATTTAGTTATTCCAACAAAATAGTACAGTAAAAAAATCACATTCTCAGGAATTAGGTCATCCCAGGTGGGATTCGAAATCTTTGGAGAAGTCCAACGCGCTACCATTGCGCTACAGGGTCGTAAAGAGCGATTTTCCTTTTTATATATGGTGTTGGACTATTATTTTTGTTTGTTACTATTTATTCGTTATTTAAATATAATTAATGAATAATATTTGAAAAAACTGTATTAACATCAAGTGTCATCCACTACAAGTTTCAAAAAATGTATTTAGTAGGTACGGAAAAAAAAAAAAAAACTTCAATACATTTTAAACAAATCATGTGTATTACACTTTACTGAAAAGAAGCAATGAAAACCACGTAAATGCTAACAAATCATATTCTACCAGATATTTATGCTAAGGTAACAAATATTACTCATAGTTCCTTCCGTTTCTATGTATCCGCTATCTAAATAAGTAAAAAAGATCGTATTTCCTAGCATTCAGTCGTATAAGATACCAACGTGTGTGCTACAGGTTGTCTGTCTGGTTTCTATAGCAACGTCTGTCAACAGTTGAGAAAATGCGTAAAATTCGATTCTGTATTTCATTTTCAAGCTGATTAGCGACCACACACACAAATGATATTGAGTGCAATATTACACTTTACTTGAGTATTATACGCCCGCAATGCATCATGCGATGTATTCATTAGGAGTTTCGTACCTGATGTAATTTTTTTTATTTTTCAGTTTGTTGCAAATTTAAATGTATGGATTTAAAATATATTAATTTAATTTGTGTATTCATTTTATTAAAAAAATATACCTTATTTTTTTGTTTTGTTGTTTGGGCAGGATTTAGAATTTTTTTTTTTAATTTGTGCTTGTGGTGAAAAGTTGCAGTTAGGTTCACTTATAAAATTGTGAGAGTAATTTGTATTTTTGTCAAAACTTTCGAGTAGCTTATAAATTTTTTATACTGATTAATAAATATGAAAATAAACATGAGATTATTCCATTGAATGTAAATTATAAATATAAAGATCTATGTAAAATAACTGCGAGCATAAGTAGTTACAAAATATATAATTACACATCTTTAATAAAGAAAACTTTTTAATACTTCTGATACATTTTAAACGTTGCTAAATTGTAATTTGTATAATAAAAGTTTCTGATATCTTTGCATCAAAAATTCAAGCTCCTGAAAACTGTTTCAAATTTTTATCTCTTTTTAAAATTTAGAAATCATTTCATTGTTAAATTAATCAGTTTTATAAACAGAAAGGAAGAAGGTTGGTTAGTCCTGAAACTGGTTAAATCCCACTTTCATATAAATTATTTTTTATATAAGAACAATCCTAAGAGTCAGCAATGTTTATAATATTGCAACATCGATATTTTTCAAATTCTTATGTCTGTTTTTTAGGTTTCATTTATCGTAAATATTTCATTGATTTCTGTCCCTTTAGTAGAGTATTATTAATTATTGCTTAATGCTGATAAGTTCCAGAGTTTTCAGTCAGATTTCAGACATTTTGAGGTCTTTCAGGAAATATGGAATTTATCGTTATCATGATAAATTACTCTTTTCTCCCTCTGATGATTAATTTGAAAGATTTTTTTTATTGAAACAATTCTATTTCAAACTAGTATTTCTCGAGCAAAACTGGCTTGATTGATGATTCAGAATCACGCAGTCTCTGTTTAAAAGTACGAAACATTTTCCTACTACCTTCATTGTCTTAAAGAACTCAAAGTTTGTTCACAACTTTCTCCATAAAAGTCACTCAAATTGTTGTTTTTTTCTCTTTATTTATTCTATTCAAGAATATCAATTAACCAGCGGCATCTTAACATCCGCCTCTAAAATATAAATAAATTTGTAATTTACTCCAAAGCCATTTTTTTTTCTTTTGCTTTTAATAGGATGACCTCATTTTATTTATCAATCTCAAAAGCAATACAGAGGCATAATCTTGAAAAAAAATTGAACAGACAGCATTTTGTGAGTCAGTACTAGGAATCAAAATATCTAAAGAAATCAGTAAACTAAGACGATCTTACTCCACAGTGCTTCTGAAAGTTTCCATATTCGCGACCCAATATTCAATCATGATTTTCATCCCGCCCCCATCATATTACAACAGTGAATTGAATTCAATAATACTATACTTCGACGCTAAAACTACGATACGACCCTGACCTCTTAAGTGCCACCGGCGTATATAAACGTCTCGCTCAGTCAAAGCATTAATTTTCCCGGACGTACATATACGTTTTTTCCGAAGCACGATCTTTTCTCTGTACTGCTATCCATGAAACTGCCATCCTTCTTTATTCCTCCCTCCCCCCAATACATCACATACGCGCATCTACGTGGTAAATGGTTGGCATTGGGAAGCGAATCGCGTAACTTTTAATCGGCAGTTAAGGGATTTTAATTATACACCATACTAATTATAAAGTTAAGTGTTAATTTTTGTATATAATTTTATAGATGACAATCCCATGGGGTCATTGGTAATTATTAAACTTCTTCTTAACTTCGTATTGTTAAATTAATTATAAAATACATTGTGTGGCTCTAATAGATTTATAAATATAATTTTTCAGTGTAAATGTGTAATTTGTTTTTATTATGTCAGAATGTTTTGTTTTCTTTGTTTTTTTTTGTTTGTTGCTCACGCCTCCCTCGTAGAGTCGTCACGCCCCACAAGGGGGGGTGCGCCCCACAATTTGAGAAACGCGGTCTTACTCATACTCATTTTACAAAGGCAAATGATGTACTTTTGCGTTAGAGATTCCTAGTAGGTTGTTAAATAAAATACAAATGAAAATAGAATACAAAAACATTGTAAATACTTTTTTAGGGATCGATACCAATAAATATTAATACTTTAACAGCAATACGTAAAAAATCAATTATAAGTAAAATTTTGCCAATTTTTAAAAGGTTCTCGAAACAGTTAAAGAAAATAATTCTAACTTATATTAATAAAAGTATTACTAAAATGTGCTAGATACATTTGTCTAAGGAATGTGAACTAAAATTTTGATGTCCTATTGAAATATAAAAATTTTAGAGCTGATCGAATAAATAGTATAAGAAATGGGACTTACTTTTGAGGTTATTGAAATAACAGGCCACAGCTAAAAAAAATTCACACTGTAAGAAATATTTTTGTACATTTCCCAGAGAATAATATAAATATTAGGTTCAAAAAGTTCCTTAGAAATACATTTATCATATTTTAAGTTATCAGACTCACCATGATAGATTTTGAACAATTCGAATACCCATTTCTGGTAGAACAAAGATTCACTTCCGGTTTTACTAATTTAATGTAATTTGTTGTACCTCAATCTCCACGGAACGTAGAAAAAAACAGCATGTGTTTTGTAAGGCCAAGTAATTACTCTACTCCAGCGATACTCAACATGCGGCACACACAGAGCCTTTTTAAGTGGCCCGGTGATGGCCCATTGCTCCGAGAAATTTACTTATTTAAAAACATCGTATTAAAAATTTGGTGGGAAATTCTTTGTCAAGAAATCAAATATATCAATTTTGCTTTTTGCTGTCGGTGTCGTACGAGTACGAATTGATATTCTTTTTTCATTTGGAACGGTTACAGTTAGTGATAATATAGACAACATTGGAATAGCGACAGTTTTATGGCTGGAACTAATTTTTAACTACTTCATATCTTGCAAGCGAAAAATATTCGACAATATATCGTTTCAAGACGATTGGGATGTTAACTATTTTGTATTAAAAACAAGCATGGATCGGTAGTTGTTTGATTTGTCACGAAAGTGCTGCATTTAAAAGACAGCAATAAACAGGAATCATTCAATGACACTTTTCCTCGAAGATCTCTTTCAAGAGGTGATAAATAGGCTTTCTTGAATAATCTTTGCAACAGCAACAAAGTGTTTTGTCAGTGGTAACATCACACAGCGGTAATAAATAAGATCTTATGAAGTTTGTTATACTATTGGTAATCGTATGAAAGCGTTTACTGATGCAGAAACTGTAAAGGAGTGTATCTTAAATGCTTCTATAATTTAGTGTTAGTGACAAAATAAAAAATATAAAAAAATAATAATTAAAAAAATCAAAATAAAAGAATTATAATATTTTCATCAATTTTTCACATTTGAAATTTCCAATGTTATCTTGGTCTTAAAGCATTTCTCCCCCTTCCTCCACCCATTTGTCCTCGTGTTGCGGCCCGCGTGAAATAATTAACATATATAAGTATGCGGCCCAGCAGAAAAAAAGGTTGAGTACCCCTGTTCTAGACCAATTATAGTGATTTTGTTAGTATCACGCTGATTTAAGGTATTGCAAGATCAGAAATTAACGTATATTTTGAAAAATAACTCGTTTTTTCCCCTTTATTCTGTCTTATGTGGTTATATACGATGTCTTCTGCATTTTTATATTTACTTTAGATTACTTAAAACAGCCTTTTTTAATGTGAAAAAATAAGACCCAACTTTGGAATATTTTTCATATACAAAAGTACTCCAACATTAATACTATATTCTGGCTTCGTTATTCTGTTCAAAATCACATTTTTCTCTGACTATTCATTTTTATAGCAGTTGGACATATTTCTTCTGTTAGAAAGTGTGTTTCGCATTTTTTCTCTTATATCGTATAATAGCAATTATTATTTTTTTAAAAAAAATATGGTACATTCAAGTACAGATTTATTATTGAATTTTAGGGGGAAATGAAGAATTTATGTTTGTGCTATTATGAAGTATTTTATTTTTTAATGCAATGTACTTAATATTGCTTATGAGTTTCTTCTTTTAGAAAATATTATACTTTAAGCAATGCTGTTTTTTTTTTTTTAATTTTGGTACTGAAAAATGCTTTTCAACATTTATACTGTTTATATATGGAAAGAAAACTATAATTAAAAAAATAACATGTAATATAAAAAAAAAATTAAGTCAGTTCTCATTTTATTAGAAAACTTTCTGGCACCATCTGCTGCAGATAAATCTAACTTTGTCTGAAATAACGCAGAATAAAATTAAAATTAAAAAGTAAAATTTAATTAACGAATTAATATTAAAAAAAAACTGTATTAACATCAAGTGCCATCCACTACATGTCTTAAAAATGTATTTGAACTTCAATTGATGAATAAAATGTATTTTATTAACGATTGAAAATTTGAACAAGATATATATAGAGAGAGAGAGAAAAGAGAGTGAATTAATAGTAGGAATTGAAAAAATCACATTTTTAGTATTTGGTAAACACACACACAAAAAAAAATATTTCCTGAACTTCTGTTCTCTGTACTTGGATATTATGAAAATTTTAAAATGCTTTTATCAACAAAAAAAGAAGACATTCATCTAGTGTGTGTTATTTTACTCAAATGCACTTCAGTTTCTATTTTTTAAATTAAGATACTTATTCGTATCTTTTGTGTTCGAGAGTTTGATCTTTAAGCTTAAGGGGTCTCCTTAGAAATATAGACTTAACTCCAAATATACGAGAGAAAATTAAACTGTAGATTTAATACAACCTATTACAGACTTGTCTCTCACCAGCCTCAAGACTATCCCGTTTTGTAACGAAAATTGTTTTTTTCTTTCCAACTATTCGATTGGCTTCTTAGTTCTATTTAGAAACTTTTTAGAGGAGATAGTCTCTTATTTTGTTGTTAGAGTATTGGGGAAAAATCTGTCGGTTTTCTTCCTTTTTCACCATTTCTAAGTCTCTTTTTTTGTGTGTTGGATTTTTCGTCTAAAGACGTCTTCTGTTTAATCTTGGAGAGACAAATTTTGTACTTTGGCAACATAAAATTTTGATCACGCAACCGAATTCGAGAATTTGTAAAATTTTATTTTGAAAACTTTTAGATGTATGTCTTAAAAAGACATGGATCACTTTTTGAAAGAAACGGGTGAAAAATTATATTGCGTTTTTCAAATTATTGTGACTTTATGTTTCTTTATTCTTAGATTTTGTTTTTAAAACAATTTTTTGAAATAACATATTAAATGTTTATAGAGAACATTGCATAACAATTTACATTGAAAGGAAAAATTAATTATTTCAAGGAAAATGAGGCACAATATATTACACATTGCTTATGCCAAATTTCCTATCCGTTCTACGCTTTTTTAAGTATTTATCTTAAGACAAAAAAACAAAAAAAAACTTCCTTCAACAATATGTTTAAACAAGACAAAGTGTAACTTTCTGTAAGCCTTTTAATAAATTTTCTGTGGTAATTCTTCTGTTAATCTGCAAGTGCTCCATGTTCAAAGAAACAGACGTTAACCAATAGCAAGAACAAAAAATATATATATTTGTTATTCAGCATTTCCTGCTGTTTTAAACTTTATTTCTTTGAATGCTGTTGACTGTGACTTTGGTTAAAGTTTTTATCTTTCTTCATTGTACTAGGCTTCTCGTCAACTTATGATCGAAATGTTTGAGACAATCATAGAATAGAAAAACATAATTTGAGAAAGGAACGTCAATTCACTGAAAGTAGAATTGAATAAAAACGTATACAGGGTGTCATAGGATCACTACGACAGACTTTAAGAGGAGGTACAGGATATAACAAGGATTCAGATTTGCGCAGCAACCCATGATCGGAAACGTCTTCTTTCGTGGCTAGGTGAAGTTTTTCACAACAACATTTAAGGAAAGAAACCCGTGTCATTTGAGCTGTCATCGCTCGCAGAGGAGTGTGGAACGTTTCACAAATACCGAGCTGGCAGGTATGCACCTGATTTACGGGTTTGCTGAAGGAAATGCACGAGCAGCAGAAAGATTGTGTAGCGAAAGGACCCACAGACAGATGGACCGCCGGATGTTTGCTAATTTGCATCACACTTTGTGTGAATATGGATCATTACAAGGTAAAAGTCATAATGAAGGGGAACTACGCATTCCAACGGGCAATGGTATACAACACATTTTGTTCCATGCATGTTAGATAACGTTCGAAGGAGTTTGAGAACCATGTTAGGAGTTCGAGTCACTAGTGGTCCACCCTCACTATAAGTATTGCTTCATAATGATCCATATTCACACAAATTGCGATGCAAATTAGCAAACAAACGGTGGTCTATCTCTCTGTGGGTACCTTTCGCGATACAATCTTTCTGCTGTTCATGCATTTCCTTCTGCCAATCCGTAAATCAGGTGCATATCCACCAGCTCGGTGTTTGTAAAAGGTTCCATACTCCTCTGCGGGCGATAGCAGCTCAAATGATACGTGTCGGTTTTCTTAAATGTTCTTGTGAAGAACGCTACCTAGCGGCGAACGAAGACGTTTCCGACCATGGGTTGCTTATGATGCCCCCTACCTTCTCTTTAAGTTTGTCTCAATGATACTGGGATACCCTGTATATTAAATTAGTTAACTGAAAATATAAAGAGCATTAGTTTTAATTTGTTAATTAAAATGTTTATGCATAAATCAAATATGTTTGAAACCTATTTATTCATACTTAACGATTTAACTGAGCTCACAAGTATTACTTAATACCCCTTTGGTTTACGTTGGAAATAAATTTTTGTCAATTGGATTCATTGAAAAGCAATGTACGTAATACATATCACACGTATGCATATTGCAATATTTTACATTTATAATATGATATGACACTTTGCAATGTTATTCCATCTACAATCAACACAAATCTGAATACATGATACGAATATGATTGAAATCAAAATGACAAAAAAAAAAATCATGCCTCTTTATGTCATGTATTGCTATGTTATGTTATATTATTTAAATTATATAATAATATGTTATGTTGTATGAGAAAGATATGAAACTGAGTTTAACAAAGAATGAATTGGAGAAGGAAATTTTTTTTTATTTTAGTTTTTATAGAACATATGTCTAGACGTTAAGGCTAGACTTTTCGAAGTATATTATAAATCTTAAAGGTAATATAGAAGTAATAACTATACGTACAATAAGAATCACATTGATAAATCTTCAAGACGGTATCATTACACTTT
>BMAV01001460.1:198866-210785 GCA_019973955.1 Trichonephila inaurata madagascariensis | reverse complement strand
CCCCCATCATTATGAAGGGACATCTGAGAATAATACATATTTGATCCCTTCAAAGAACCAGTTGTCCCGTTAATAGGCTTACCTCTTAAGACTTAATTTTACTGAACATCTCTTATCCATCTCTACAATCAAATTTTTTCACCAATTGTAAATTTTAATCACAATAAAAATCATACAAACCGTTAACCAATTGCATTTGATTCATTTAGATAACCCTTCTAGTATTCTCATGTATACACATCTGTCTAAAAAAGTATAAAATGACTTAATTACCTCTATTATATAATTAGCAGGGTTGCCAGAACAAACGGAACTATCGGTCACGAGTTTTGCGCATAAAAATAATTGCTAGTTTGGCGAACTTATCTCGCCCAGTTTGACATCATAAATAAACGGGTGCCAAGCAGTGTACCAAAATGGTATCGAACCCATTTATCCTTATAAAATGCTAATAGCATCAAAAATTAGAAACTTCGTGAAGAATATTCTGAAAGCATCATGAAAGCAAACGTTTACTTTTTGAATAATTTTTACATTAAACATGAATTACTGATGTGCAGTAGCTCATTATACATAAAATTCGAATTTGGTTTGCATAAATGAGCTAGCATCAAGCTGTTCTTTAAATATTTTGTTCCTTTTTCTTTTCTTTTTTTTTTTCATCCATGCGGAACTTTTGCTTGTTAATTTTTCTTTAGTAATATTCTTAATGTTAAGACCATTTTCAGTTCTTTTAAAATCTTAATGGTTTAGTTCATTTGTTTTAACAGATGTAATAGAATTTTAATCATGATTACGTATTCGAGATCGTTCAATAATTGATATAAGCTAACTTGTGATATTTCGTTACAATGTTTTTATCTCAAATACCTCAGATGTTTTCTAACCATTTGGATTTGTAAAGAAATATATATATAGTTTGTAAAATTTTCTCTTTACTTTAATAAGATGTCTAAAAACTCGTTTCAACAGAGTAAATAATTTAATGGTTAGTGTTGTCTCAAAAAATTTCCTTTCAAAAGTTCATATGATAGTCATTTATAATAACACATGCTTATTAGAAAAGAACTCAATTATATGAAGAAAGCAATTATTCTTAATCGGAAACAACCTATGCGTAAAAGATGTTCATTGATATGGAGATTACAAAAAAAAATTATTTTAAAAGAATTATTTCAAAATTTAACATTGCCCTAAAAGCAGAGTTTCTCAAACTGTGGAGCGCGTCCCCTTACGGGAGTGTGATAACTCTATGGGGGAGGCGTGAGCCTACTGAAAAGTCGAAAACAAAAGATTATTTTTTTTAAAAAAATAATTAATTTACTGAAAGTAAACAAACAAAATATATTCTGACTTAATAAAAAAATAAAATACACATTTACACTGATATAATAAAACTGCACAATATATTTATAATTAATTTAACAATACTAAGTTAAAAATGTAATAATCACCAGTGACTCAATGGGCTTGTCATATATAATATATACAAAAATCAACACTTATATGGATAATTTGAACCCTTAACTGCCGATTAAAAATTACGCGATTCGCTCCCCAATGCCACCATTTTCCACGTAGCCTCGCGTATGTGATGTATTTGGGGAGGGGAAGAAAAAGAATACATAAGTAAATCTGAAACAAGTAAATCCTTCGCAAACACTGTGGAAGTCCTTTAATTGCATTCCAAAGCCTTCGGAATAATTTTATATATAGCAGTGCTCAGAAAAGATCGTACTTCGGAAAGACGTACATATATGTCCGGAGCAATTAACACTTTGGCAGAGCGAATCGTTTTTATACGCCGATGGCACTTTAGAGGTTAAATTTGCATCGTAGCTTTAGCGCAAATGTAGTATTATTAAATTTATTGCATTTTATTGTATGGAGAAGGAAGGGGAAGCGATGAAAAATATGAATTGAGTATTGGGTCGCTAATATTGAAAGTTGAGAAGCACTCCACAATGAAGTTAAATTTTCGAATAAATAGAAAAAAATTAGTTTTGCTAAGTTGATTTTCGAATCAAAACAAAATTGTTTTTCCACGATATCGATAATCAAAAGCGGTGATTACTGATAAGTGAATCAGTACTGACAGAGAATTCTCTTTCTCAGTGCCGTCGAGTCAGTCCGCGCATGCGCGATCCAAACTTTTCCCCGTCTTCCATTTTATCGTATAGTTCAATTTCAACAGTAAGTTTCTTTAAAAAATATTTAATACCGAAGGAGCTGTTAAATTTATTTGAATTTCTTACCCTTTTAACTATTTTGTTGGTGTCCTCACAATGTTAAAAAGTGCTAAAATGCCTGTTTTTCGTTAAAAGAAATAATTTTTATTTTTTTACAGCAGAAAAAAGCTCAAACACGTAAACTTCGTTCCCTTTATGGCAGTATTTAACATAAATATTTATTTTTATTTACCTCCCTTCCCCTCTTTATCTCTATACCAGAGAATATCTTTTCGACATAGGGGGGTTTTAAATTTTTAAAAAAAAAAAAAAAATTTCGATCCCACCCCCAAATGTTTATGATAAATACCTTATATTTTATGATATACAAGCTACTATACAAAAGTTTTTTTACTTTTATCTGTAAAAAATTCGAATTAACTCGATAAGAAATAAAAACTTAATGCTTCCAAAATACAAATATTTTCAAATTAAAATAAATATAAATATCAGCTATAAAAGCAAAATTAATTATAGAAGACCTTAATGTGACGCAGTATAACTTGTCTTTATTGGAAAATGCTCCAGTTTTTCTTTATTGAGTTTTCAATCGATCAAATGTTTGAAGAAATCTCTGAAAAATGCATAAAACGTTAGAATACCAAAAAAAACTTTCTGAATGAGAAAAAGTACTCATATTTTTTTTTTCCATCCATTCCGAGAAAAAGAATGTAAAAAAATCGAATTTTACTCCTTGAAAAGTTATTAGAGTTTTGGTAAATCGATTACTCATCACAAAATAGCAAACGATATCAATAAAATTAAAATTATTTTTTATGCTTATTACTAAAAGACCATTAGTTTGGAATTTTGCGAGGTATTTGGCAACGGTAGGAATGAACGTGAAATGCTAAAATTCGCATAAGAGAAGTAATGATTCTTTTTCAAGTATTTCCTTAAGAACTTCAGGAATATTTTCGACAAAGTAAAATTTTTTCTAAGCTAAATTATTTTCCCGCTAAAAGCATGAATTGCCAAATTAAAAATTTAAAAACATTTTTAACTTTGGAGTTAATATTTCTTGTTTGTTTAAATTTTTGGACTATCAGCTTATTAAAAATTGGAAATATTTTATTTATTTACAATGCCTGTGGAATTTCTGTATTATTAAAGAACCCTTAATTTTTTTTACTTCAAAAATACATGTAATAATTCTCTATTTAAATTTTTTTCAATGTATTTTATTTAATTCATGATGGTCTTGAATACTCCAAGACATCGTGTTATAAAAAATTTTTAATTTTATCCGCTTAACGGAAAATATCCTTTTAACTACACCTTTATTTCGGAAAAAATGCCACGTTGGCACATTTCAAATTAAGATGAGGCAATATTGCATCAGCCCCTTATTCTGACCAATCACGGTATTAATTAATATAAACCATGTGATTAGCTGAGCTTCCGGTTAGGAAAGATTTTAAACTGATATCTCCAGAATTTACGGCGCGCCTTCACCTAACCATCCAAGTCGACAACACAATGCCATCTCTAACTTCCAGATAGAGGATTGAGGACTGCCCTTGTAGCCCAGGTGCCCTGCAAAAATGTTCGTCAATCAAAGTCAATGTAAAAAAGAATGTTATTTCCTCTTTGTGCGTGTTCGTGCTACTGATAATCACGTTGTCATTTTATGTGTGTTACTTAATAAAAAAAATAGAGAACTACAATAACAAAATGTCTCATATCGTTCACATTAAGATGTCCCAGTAACATGTTTAATTGTAGTGAAAACGTCACACGTAGTATAATGTTTCCATTTTTACATATATTTTAATCAAATTCGAGAGATACAATATATTCAAAGTAAAACTATTTTCTCTGTGTATGACAGAGAAATAAACTAATTGAAAACTCCTTTCACAGTCGCATAAAATGTCGGAAACAAATGTTTAGAATGCTTAGAAACTCACCAAGAGGGGTAATAGAATTCCAAATTAGTAATAAACAACTAATCTGCCTCAAGGAACTTCCCCTATGAAAACTGAATCTTTCTGATGTCACTGATTATCAGAAAAGAACTGGAAGTTTATAAAAATTCCAGTCATTAGAAATTAATTTTTGAGCTCTTGATTTCATTGTCCGAATAAATTAAAATATTTCGAAGAAAATGGCGTAAGTAATTACAAAGATAAGAAAAATGTGGAATTGATTTACAAATATCACACACACACACATAAGTCTTACTTGCGGTTCCCTAATTACCATATGTTTAGGAAGCTTCTTTTGGCATTAAAAAAAAGGGAGTTTTGTTTTAATAAAGAGACAGGAAAAAGAATGGATTTATAATTTAATATAGCTTGGAAAAGTTGAAAGAGAAGCTTTTCTATTGTCTACCTTAAAGACTTCAGATTGTGAAATGGCATTCCAAAGAAAGTAACTAGACAAGTTTTGAAACTGAATACGCCTATCAAAACAAGAGCTTTATTAAAGTATTTGTTCTGGGATATTTATTCTGATGATTTCTTGGAATAAAATTCTCTGACAAGTGGTTTAATGTTATATCCTTCTTTAGAAATAATAGATTCCTATCGTCAATTTTGATGTTTCGTTTAAATGCGAATAAAATTTTTAAGAAACTAATTGAAATTTAAATTCTACTAGATTTCGTGTTGCTATATTATTTTGGGAAATGTTTTGCGTCATCACATTAATTAATACATGATAGTTTTCTTTTTTTCTAAAAAAGATGGTTTTTGTTAGTAAAATCTTATAAATAATTTTAAGTTTTAACTTTAAATTAGTATTTTTTTAATTTTCACCAAAAAACTTTGCGATTCAAACTTATATAACTATATTTATTCGGACTATACCTTATGAATAGAGTTTGCAGTCGAAATTCTATTACTTTAAGTTATCCTACAATTCATCAGAAGTAAACATAGTTCACATTTTGACGTATACCACATATTATGCACACCTATATTTTCCAATTGCATTTTTTTAATTTTTAGGTATGTTCGCGCCGTATAATGCGCACACATTTTTTTTTACGAAGAAATCGGAAATGTAAGTGTGCAATGCTGTTACATTTTGAAATCATTTATTCGAAGTATTGTACCACACAGGCTTTTGAACAACTGTATACTTCTAAGACAATAAGATCGAAATATACGGGTGTTTTCTGCCGAGTACAAAAATAATAGCTTTAAAAATAAATTAAAAAAAAGATGATCATTACAAAGAAAAATTAGACTTCTACATAGAACGAAATATTGTTTATTTAAAATTTATGACTTTCCTTATGAACTCTTAAACGGTTGTAGTTCTAGAAGTAAACTATTTTTTTTTCAAAAGCTAGGATAATGCAGAGAATAAATGACTTCAAAACATAAAAGCATTGCATGCGAACATTTAAAAATTTTTCGTAAAAAAGGGGTGCGCATTATACGGCGAATATACCTAAAAATTAAAAAAGTGCAGTTTATGAAAGTGTAGGTGAACGTTATATACGGTGGATTTTACGGTACTTCGAAAAACTTGTAGATTATTGTACTCTGTGTAACAATTTTTTATCCGAAAAAGAATTATGTTTTGTCAGAATCGAATGAAAAATGCACAAATAAATATATTTAAAAATATTGGTTAATTAATTAAGAATCGATAGTAATTCAGATAAAAAAAATTAGCATAAAATTATCAATTCACGAATTTATTTTTTTCAAAATCACAGCTTCCTTTTTCCAACAATGAATGTGTTTTTATTTATAATATTTGAGGAAAACGTTCTTTTCAAAATACTGAATGCCATTTTCTTAAAAAGAGAATTTTCCAATCGCTGTGCGCATTGATTTTTTAGTTCCTTTCCCCATGCAACCAAAACACTCTTAAAAAGAAGAAAAAAATGTGCGCGAGTATTAAACTCAACTCAAACGCTTTCAAAACCTGGATAAATGCCAATAGAAAAAAGGAGAGCTAATCTGATAAAAACCAGAGTATTTTACTTTTATCTCATTTTCATATATATATATATATACTTCCCCTTTTTTTCCTACTTGAGTCTGGAACACATGTGCTCAACAACAAGAAAGAAAGCGTAATTTATTCTGAATACTAATGTTAAATTGATTTTTTTAGTTACTGTGACGGCTGGTTTACTATTTGCAAATGAGATATATTGTGTTTCTCTGATAGCAGTGTCGTGCATATTATATACACAGTATCCAATTGGTCTTTTTTGTTGTTGTTTTGAATTTTTCGTAACGGTTCTTATCACCTATTCTTATATTTTTCTTCGAATTTTACTCATTTATCATTGGCAGACGATTTAACAGTTGTGTTGTCTTTTCCTTTTTTTTCTGAAAAGGTAACAGACTGTACTTTTAAAAATTAGGGGGAGATTTCGAAGAAGTTTTAAAAAAAAAAAAAAGGATTTTTTTGAATTTCGTAGCATTTCAAGAATCTTTGAACCATCTCGTAAGTCTCTATAATTCTTTCGTGACAAAGTCATGATAGAGAAAAAATAAACACATAAGCAACATAAGTGTTGTCACAAAAGTAACAAATGTGTTGACCTTTTAATTCAGCAAATTTGTTGAATTTGTTGTTTTTTCCCTGTATGAAAATAATTTATTTTTATATATCTTATTATTAGGAATGTGAAGCCTACTTTAAAATATATTATAAAAAAATTAATATTATTATAAAATATATATTTGTATTTTTATCTGTTTTTTTAATTAAAAAAATCCGGCACGTGTCATTTTTAGAAATTAATTTTTAAATGTTCACTGTCGTGCGGTACCTCCACCTCATGTTGGATGAGGTGAAAATCTCACATTACTAGAATTTACAGGTGGGTGTATAAACAAGCTTTACAGTGCTTCAAATACGTCTCTGTATAACAGTTTCACGAGTAGGAACTCCGTCTTATAGCAGGCAACACATTGACTTCTGAATTCCACCGACCTTTATACTGCCATAGAAATTTCTAGAAGTGTCTAGAGTTCTCACTGTTTCGTTGGCGGTATAATATTTTGCCAAAGACATTAATGTTGCTAATCTAATAACCCTAGTATGTCTTCTAGGGTTGCCATAATCTTATTTTTCAAGTTCATACTGGGAAGCGAATTTTCCCTGTAAAACTAAATTTTCCACAAGCAGTGTACTAATGCAAGGAAGACAACTTACGTGCCGTGTTTCAATATTATTCTGTTGTGACATTCACTTGTATTGAAGCATTGTTCTAGCCTAAAGTGCCAATTTGGCTGGAAAGAAGAGAACCCGAGTTAGAGAGGATAAACCTCGCTCGGATAGCCTATTTTTATACACCTACTGTTAAAAAATATAAATTTTTATGGATTAGCTGAAGATAAATTATTTGAAAACTGATCGTTAAATTGATGCAAATTTTATTTCGTCTTAATATATAACAAGATTATTATTCTATTATTAAAATATATATATAGGCTGGAAAAATTATAAAACTTTAATATTGCAGATATTCTCATACTTAATATGTGTCACAAATAAAACAATTCTCCTATTTAAAAAAACTTGTGTTGCAATAAACAATCCTACAATTTTAAAATCAAAAGGTTTTCATAATTCAACAATACATAAACAAAAGATGCGCTTATTTGCATTTGAAAACTAACCGATAAAATGCTACTGAAACTACTCATGCCATCGACTAGAATAATTTATGAAAATACAGTGAATGGCTCTCAAAAATTCTTCTTCTCGGCATTATTTATTAAATTATTTTGAAAGAATGAGGTCTTGAAATATTCATTATCGCTTATTTCGAATAGCTGAACCTAAACTTAAAAAAATGTGACTCCACAAGGTAAGAATTGCTACAAAATACCACACTACCACCACATTGTGCTTTCTTAAATACTGTTTCTTTTTCATTTAAGTTTTTAATATAGGTAGATTTCTTCCAGTTCACTTACACATTTTAAATTGACATTTGCATACATTTATTTTTGTATTTCCGCCAATGTTCTTCGTCCTGTTGCATTTCTTTTCTTTTTTTAAAAAAAAGCAATATCGCTTCAACCGAGAAAGCTCTTCAGAATCTTGAATAAATAAACGATTTTCACTGATTACCTTTCTTGGTTTACCTTTCGACTCTTTTTAGAAAGGTTAAAAGGGAATTCATAATGAGTGTTTATTTAGTTTTTTGTTAATGGCAATGCTTGTGATGTGTTTCTTAAAGATTCTTATGACGTAGGTGTGTTATTTATTGCTAGTGCTTCAGTTAAATTTCAGAAAAGATAATTTTGCTTTGATATATATATAGATAGATCGAAACGAAGCATTATCTTTTGAATTATTAATTTTTTAATTTTCAGTTCTTTAACTGCATTATACTGAATATATACTATTCATATGTTGATGAATATTTTAAATACAGTATAATGCAGTTAAATTTATATAGAATTTAGAATTCGGGTTCATAGGGCTACAAAAAAAATAAGAACTTTCAACCGTTATTTTTTATATCTACACAGTCAATATCTCTTAATTTAAGCTTACTACGAAAAATTTAAAAATTATTTTCAAACACATTAGAATGATTTACCTTTTATCTATAAAAACAGAAAACGCTCAAAGCGACTGAATGCGCGAGGTAGCGTGATTTTGAAAAAGCTTATAAGTGAATAATTTTTTCATATTTAATGTTGGTTGAATTAATATGCAAATCAAATTGTTTTAAGAATATTATTACGAGAAAAATGATTTAAATGTTATTTTTGGTAATAAAAAAAGGAAAGGATTTATTTTCAAAGCGTTCTCCTTTTATGAAAAATGCTTTTATAATAATCACATTTTCCTTATGTATACCAAGGACCTCTCCACAGAGCTTTAACTAGGAATTTTTGAAATATTCACATTATTTTCTGAGTTCCAATCAAATGAAAAAATAACGGGTGTTTTTTGTTAAAATTTATCTACTCTAATACGTTAAAAAAGGAATAAATCCATTTCTAAATTATATATTTCAAAAATTCTAGTTCAATCTCCTGTACAGAAGGCTTGGGGCGCAAACTTGACTTAGCAGGGAGGCCGTAATATTCTCCATGACGCCACTGGGTAGAATATTATTATTATCAAAGCATTTTTCTTAAAAGGAGAATTTTTTTTAAAAAATGTTATTCTTTCTTCCTTTTTAAACAAAAAATTGCGTTTAAGTTTCTTCTTTTTTTTCCTTGTAATAATATTTTTAATTTAATTTTACATGTATACTCTAATTCAACTGACACGAAATATTAAAAAAAATATTCATTTATACGCAATTTTAAAATCACGGCTCTCAAGTAGTTGGTCATTTTAACGAAACTATGAAAAAAATTAAATATAATTCATTTTGATTCTCAAATGCTTCCATTGAAAATTCCTGAATACTCATTTTAAAATAAGTGTTATTTCATGGACTTCTTTCGAATTGAAATATGGGGGAAAATTGATAATAGCAAACATAAAATTTAGGCAATCGCTTGAACTGCATTAAACCATTAATTATTTTTATTTTCGGGTAGAAGTTATAAATTATTTTTATTGGCATTAATGTTTTTTAAACAGATTATTTTGTTAATAAACTTTATCCCTTTTATTGGTTCTCAAATGTAAACACAACTCAAGAAATGCATCGTTACGGATAATTTCTGTTTGATACTCATTTACTATTATGTTAAAAGCGAAATTTGCAAAATAAATATATTGTTCTAAAACTGAATGAAATCATTACTTTGTCAGACTTAATGACTTTTTATTTCGTCTTTTTTATTTAAATTGTTTTTATTTAAACTTTATGAGTGGTTATTATGTTTAATCTTCTCTTATTAAAATATTATTAGGAACTTAATGTAAATAGTTACTTAACTATTTTATTGTGATTTTTATAATTTGTTTAGAGTTTAAAAGAACTCAAAACTGATTATAGTAGTGACAATTATTTTAATTATATCCATGCAACTAAATATAACACTGAAAAATTTTATATAAAAAGAAACATGGGAAAAAATCAATGACATAAAAGTCATAGAAAATTTTGTAACATACAAAAAATTATTTCACTTTCCTTCGTATAAATTATATTCCATGTTTTACCTTCTGTAGCGTAGTGAAAATAGATTTTTCAAATTTATGTATTGAAGTGAAAAATTGTACGTCCAGTTAAAAGTCCCCTTATTTTAGGGCAGCTATACTTTTATCTTCTCTGAATGCGTCGCATGTCATACGTTGAGCATTTTTATGCCCGTTTTGACGGCGTCTATTGACATGCGACGCAAAGAAAAATTTGATCCTTGAAACTGAATTCCTCGCTACTTACACCACTTTTTAATTTCCGTGATATTTTTGTATTATTGAATATTTCTATGAGATGGTTCAACTCACAATAATCTCAGTGATATTTCCCGCCTAGAATCTAACCCTAATAACATCAAATGAATGTTAAATTTCAAATAACAAACCATTCAAGATATTTTTTATATTTATTATCAAAATTTGGTTTGACAAAGTAAGCAAAAAATAATATGTAATATATGATTTCGGCTTTTTGATAAGCGTACATTTTACCCTCTCATATCCATGGAAGATTGTAATGCTTTTCTAACGGCAAGGTGCTGTAAATTTTCCAAAATATTTTTTAAATAAATTATTCCAAATATTTTTAAACGAATACTTTTGTTATTTTTTTTGTAGATACAGTCGGACCTCTGTATAACGAAGTTGCTAATTCCCGAAAAAAGTCCGTTATATAGAGGTTCATCTTTCAATTTTCTTTATAAACAACATAAAACAAATTTTAATCTCATAAAAACTATAGATTAAAAAAAAAGAATTATTCACATTTTTCTTTGTAAATTAATATAGATTTACTTTATATTATCTTACTTATCAAAAAAAAAAAAAAAAGAAAGAAAAGCTGCCAGGTAAGTTTCTTAATGCCTTTATCCATTTCCTGAAGCTTTAATTTTTTTTTGATGCTCAGTCACTTATGTTTTGATATTTTAGAGACTCAAGAAACAAAGTTGCCAGTACAACTGATCAACACTACAAATATACTCTATTCAAGGACAAGAAATAACTCCGCTGTGGATGCAAGGGGATATCGAAACAATGGGGGGTTAAAGGTTGCACTTCTTGTATGAAAAGCCCAAAATTCTAATGCTTTCAGGGAGTTAAGCACCTAATAAAACCAGTTCAAGATTAATATCCACCATTAAATGTGTTTAAAGAGAGAATATAACTCGAAATGTTCTGAAATACTTCAAAAATAGAGAGGGGAAAATTGAATCACAAGAGAAAAAGTTCGTTGTATAGAAAATACATTTCGCTATATAGGGAGGTTATTTTACGAAGAAAATCGTGAAATGTTCTTGGTTCCAGGAAAAAATTCGCTATGTGGAAAAATTCGCAATATAGAGGTTCGACTGTATTTATTTTAAACACCTCAAAGGCAGTAGAATTAAAATATATTATCATAGTGTACTTTTTAAAATTTAAAACTAAGGTGCATTGCAGGGAAAACTGGAGATCAGTGAACGGAATATCACATACTCTTCCAACTGTAAAACTAGCAAAAAGCTGCTTACTGATAAAAATAATTTGCATTTTTCACTTTAGGGTAGTGAGTGAATATTAACGTCGCACTGTTCAGCTACTACACGAGGGATTTTGGCCGCGGACCTCGTAATTTTGAACCATGGTAAAGTGACCTGACCCCTCTCTCCTAACTACC
>BMAV01001460.1:170098-192950 GCA_019973955.1 Trichonephila inaurata madagascariensis | reverse complement strand
AATAATTATTTCAACGACCATTGAAAATTTTACAAACAGACAAACAATTATCTGTAGTCATATTGATTAATTGTATACCTTTACAATCGTTCCCTAAATTGCTTCGAAAACTCCCTCGTCTCTGTATCTTCCATTTCTGTTGGGGGGAGGGATTATCGATCTCCCCTGCTATGTTAATTTATTTCAGTCACAATGATTGGCTTGTGAGCACCAAAGATGTTACAAAAAATGCCCAAAAAACATTGCTTTCATTAGAACAGGGGCGTATCGTATCGACAGAGCAATTAACTCGGTATCTATTTTTAGAAACTCTATCAATCGCTAAGAAACCATTAAACCTTGGAGAGAATAAGTTGTTGGGAAAGAAAAAATGCTACTGAGATCTAAAAACATCGGATCATTTCTCAGACTGACTAAGTGATCTGGGATTGAAAAGTCAATAATCAAAAGAATAATGGAAGTGCTTGGATTGGACTGCGATTTTTTTTAGGAGAAAATATGGTTGAAGATATAAATATGTTATACTTGGAGAATATTATGTTGTGTAAAATGTGAAAGAAATGTTATTAAAAAATTTATATTTGAATTTTAGAATCTTGAATGAGGTAACATTTATTTTAGGGGGAAAAAAAGTATTTTTTCTTTTATATATTTATTTCAAAAAACAAAAATGTATCGTATATTAAGGCGTATTGCGCACACCGGCGTATAAAGTCTATTTTCAAAACGCATTTTTTTAATTTTTACTTACATTTTCCGTATAACGCCCAGCCTTTTTACATAGAAACTTTAAATGTGCATGGATAATGTTCTTATTTTTTAAAATCATTTATTTGAAGTAATAGCCCAGGTTTTTAAACAATGGTATGCTTCTAACACAGAACACCCTACAGCACAAGAAAAGGGGGAGGTCAAAATTTATAAAGTATTTCATTGTTGACAATTTATAAGGTATATAATTTCTTTTAAATGAGCCGTATTTAGGTATATATAGAAGTCTAATTTTTTATCATCATCTTTTCCTAATTTTTAAGGGTGTCTTCTTTGTACATAGCGTATAACGTGCACCCGTAATTTGTGTAATTTTTGAAATTGTGTTAAAAGTGTGTGCCTAACACTAGATTTTAAGGTATATTTAAAAGATGAAGCCAAAAAATAGTGTGCCCAAGTGCATGAAAATAATATTATATATAAAAAAAACTAATTATAAAAAAGTAAATACGGATCGCTTAAGAACTTGATTCTTTTTCATGTAAAAAATATTCTCAGCTGTATTAAATTTTAACAAATCAAAATTCTTGTAAATTATACCCGTAAATTTAGAAATTTCGATTTTTAATAAACGCGCCTAGCAATAAAAAAACATACCAATAATAATTAAAAATGCATATGTTGCCATACTTATGTTACTACGATTAATCCCATCTTTAAAAATGCAACTAATAATACCAAACGATTGCACATAATTGTGAAAATTAACAATTAACAATGAAGTATATATAAATTATATAAATCAGTCATTAAAAAATACTATCGACACACAAATGTTTACTCTAATTTTAATTTTGTTGGATTTAAAAATATAATACATTTTTGTATTAAATAACATTATTTGTTTCATGGCGAAATATGGTAAAACCGTCTGCTTATAAATTTTAAAGAAGATTGAATACAGAATTTTTAAAGAAGTAGAATCTTAATATCAAAAAAATTCCATGCGCAGCATCCTTCTGTTGAAACACATATTTTTTAGAAATATTTTTAACTAGTCTTTCATTAGTAAAAACTATTCTGTTATCAGTATTTTGCGACATGCGCTATGTTAACTTATTTAAAAATCTATCAACAATTAATATTAAATAATTACTTGAAAAATGTCATTTCTAACAATTATTAAAAATGGTTTTCTATACTAACCCCCCATTGTACAAGTTATACAACTGGTCATACTCATTGCTCAAATTGTAAAACTGTAATTTACATGCATTATGTAGTTCTAATTTTTTTTAATATATAGCAAGCAGGAAAAAAGAATAAATTTTAGGTCTTTATTTCCGCATTTTAATTCGTACTTCAATTGAGTACCTCTTCAAAAACAATGTTCCTAATCACTTGTTTTTCTAAATTTCACTCGATTTTTATTCCATCTTAGCTGCTCACTTTGAAAGCGCCACATACAACTGTCTATGAGTAAATATCGTTTTCTTTTTTACGTATAAACCGAATTTTTCAAAACTCTATCCCTGTGATTTATTAATAATGTCATTTGCCAAGACTATTAATTAATGGTGCAGATGTAGATGCTTGTATTATTAACTATACCTTATGTTTAAATAAATTTATTTCAGCATCACGAAAAATGTTTTTTTTTTATACAGAGAGAAAGTTTTAAAAAATGCACTTACATTTTCAATTATTTAGTGAAGAAAATTTATTTATACGACTAAATAAATATGAGACAAAATATTTTTAATAATGTAGTTTTAGCAGATGAAAAACTTAAATGAAATGAAAGGCTTGCGTTAAAAAAATGAAAAAATGTACGTTATGAAATGTTTTTTTTTATCTCTAAAATATGATAATTTACTTATAAAAAAAACAGTAAATATATTCAATAATCATTTTACGCGGTGCTTATTTATATGGAATTTATTACTTGTCAAATACAAATCGTAACTCAACTTTAAACGGCCTTGTACACTTGAAATATTTGTCTGCCTCATTTTTTTTAAAAGATAAAATGTATATCATTTGATTATTTTTTTATTTTTCAATACAGCTATATCATTGTTTTTATGTCTGTATGAATTTATTCTTGATACTCTTAACTGCTGCTTAAAAATTGTTTCATAAGATTTTATATAAGAAAAAAAATATGTATTTCTTAGTTAAATTAATAAAAGAATACATTCATGAACTGAAACACAAACCAAAACAATATTTTAAATTACCAAAGGATAATTTTCAAGTGCTAAACTCTATTAATAAAGTTAGAATAATGTGAACGACTTTAGATATTTTTTCTTGTATGTTTTCTTTTAAATATTTGATTGCGATTTTTTTTATTTATGCTTATTTTCAATAAGTTTCTCTTTTTAAATATGGCAACAAAATAATTCAAACATTTCCATGTTTTTAATGCTTGCATTGCTTTTGTTTAAAATTAAATACTCATAGAATCCATTTATATGTTGTTGCTTTTTTCGTTTTTGCTTCTGAAAACAGTAATAGTGTGATAGCAAAATTATTTTGCATGTTATATGAAATTCAAGGGACATTTTTGCGGAAATTTTTTTTCATGTTTATTAAAGTTACTTGTTCAAATTTAAAATATAATTAATATGAATGAAAGTTTTCAATTCTTCTACATTTTGAAAAATGCAATATAAAACATGTATGAAAATCATTTTTTTTAAAAGAGAATTACAATTTGTTGGAATTCCTATATTTATAATAAAAACACTCTTTCCAAAATATAATAATAATTATTGTTCGTCAATCGTAAGATTTTTCAATCTTTTATGCCTAAATTAGTTTTAAATAGTCATATAAAAATCATTATGTAAATATATGAAAGAGTTTATTTAATAAAATTATCGTTTGATGGCTTAAATCCTTTTTATTTATTCTAATTTATTATTATTATTTATTGATTTTCTGTTACTATACTTTAAATTAAATTTATTTATTTTTTATTACTTCCAATAAAATTAGTTTGAAACTTAAATAAAAAATATAATATTCTCTCTTCGTAAATCTATTGATCCTCTTTTTGTCTTTACATCGATTGACCTTGATATTCATCGACCTTGAAATATCGATTGTCTGTTTATCTTTTATTTATTCATCGATATTCAGTGGATTATAATGCTGATTCCTTGTGCCACCTCCCTATGCGGAAAAAGTGTTCTATAGTGATTATAAAAGAAATATAATTTTAAAAAATAATTTAAAAATTTAATAGTGCCGCAAAGGGGTTGAATTTTCGAAAGAATGGAAACAGACTTAATTTTTGGTTAGATGGTTTTAGAGTCAAATGAAAATAAATTTTTGACATTAAACCAAACGCGATGATTATTGATCAGTGAGTACTGAGTAATGAATAATACAATGTACATTATTCCCATTCATAACCCTTAATTTCCCTTTATGCACTGTCGAATCACGTGATTCAAGCTTTTCCCTGTGTTCTTTATCTTGCACTGCAATTTCGACAGTAGGTTATTTCTTTTTTAAAATTTGATACAGTAGAGTCCCGAACACTCGGCACATGATAACCTGGTTTTCCGGATAGCTCGGCAGCACCTTTGAAAATCGAAAACACCCCACATGCAGGCTGACAATAATGACATAAAATAATGCAGGCGTTAACGTTGAGGAGAAACCACACAAACTTCTAAAATATCACATGGTGAAAGACTAAAGGTTTCGAAACCACCCATCAATATTTTGAACAAGGGGTATCGGTAATGAACTTACTGTTCCTTCGTCGTCTTTGTGATGAAGCAGCAAAACGCAGAGTGTAGTATGGAAACAACAGAACATTACGCATTTCTTTAAGAAAAAAAGTAGCTAGTTTTTGCAAAATTGACTACTTAATTTTCACTATAGACAGTTTTATGCCTCCATTAAGTATTTTCTGAGGTGTATCTGATCAGGTAAATTATTGTACACTATGCTTTCATTTTGTTTTCATGTAATAAATGCTCTATGCCTTCATAAGGTACATACTTTTCATTTGTTTAAGGGTATTTGGGTAGTTTATTTTCTGTTGTATTCTCAAGCTAAAACAATACATACACGTGCTGTTCAATATTTTCTGAAGAAACACTTGTACTTACTCTTTTTAATCCCATTCTTGATAACCCGACAGTTTCACAAACTCGATCTACAATTGGCAGAGTTTTCGAAATTCTGCTGTACTAAGGAAGTTAAATCTACCTAGAATTTTTTTTTTCTTGTATCTATTTAGTTGGTGTCCTGTCATCGTAATAAATGTTAAAAAGTACTAATGTGCCTTTTTCGCTTTAACAAAAATTGTTGAAACTTTTTAACATAAAAAAAATTTAAATGCCTAAACTTTATTCCCTTGTAACAGCACACAACATAGAAATTAGTTCTTTGTTTTACTTTTCCCGCCATCTACGTACCAGAGAATATGTTTTCCGCATACGTGTATTTTGAAAATCTTAAAAAAAAAATTCAATCCATGTCTTAGTTTTGTTTCTGAAAGCTAATTTTTATTTTAAAATTGCTTTCACTTTAAAACTTGCTACTAAAACAAAACATTTGCATACAAATTTAAAACACAAAGCAAGCTTTTAAGTGTCTACCACCTCATTTTTTTTATCTAAAGGTCAGAATCTAGTTTCCAGTCCCCATTAGCAAACTGTCTACGATGCTTTGCTGCTGCAGTTACGGTCGAAGTCAGGAAACATCTTCATAAAATATTCACTAAATGATGTCACGTAACTTCTAGAAATTGAAATCTCAGAATCTGGCTCCGTCGTTGAATCAATCTTTAAGCAGGAGAACGGATTATTTTTGAACCGTGATTCCGGTGTTTATGATGAGTTTGGTATTTTTCGCGCCTGGAAAGAAAGTGGCGGGAAATAAGGTAAATCAGAATGAAGGAAAAGTATTTTTTTTTTTAAAGTTTGCTGAATATTTGGAATTGTTGAGGGTTGCTATTTTTCGGTAGTTTGTTGAATTTCTTCTTGTTTAGATTATACAGTATTCTTTTTCTTTCGTTTCAAAGATAAAGTTTGTATTTTATGTTTCTCTATTGCTGAACTGAGCAATTGTTTTGGTTCGAAGTGTTCACATTGTGGAAGTGGAGGATTCCAGAGTCCAGCACCTTTTTAAAATACCGTATTTACTCGAATCTAAGCCACACTTTTTTCCATCATTAATGCTACTGAAAATAGGACGCGGCTTATAATCGAAGGGAAAAAAATTGAATTGAAGAAATTGAAAAATGAGCATGATTTGTCTGCATTGTTGTAACAATGCACAATCGGTTTACCTGGTTTGGTTAAAAAACTGGTTTTCGACGCCAACTTTCGTCATTTTTTTAACAGTTACATCGTTACAACAATGAAGACGAAACTAAGTTGGCGTCGAAAACCGGTAACTAATTTAAATAATTTATATTTGAAAAAACTGTTTTAACATCAAGTGTCATCCACTACAAGTTTTAAAAATGTATTTGAACATGATTGGATACATAGAAAATATTTTATTAAGGATTGAAAATGTGAACAAGATATATATATATATAGGAAAGAGTCAGCTAACAGTAGGAACTGAAGAAAACAAAGGTTGACAGCAGGGAATCACACGAAATGCGAAATGATTCACTGGAAAACACATGATTGCAGCTATCGTGTAACTATGACGTCACAGGAATTTAACCCTTTAGATTTCAGTTTTTCTTCATACTTATCTTAAGCCTTTTGAGAGAAACGGAATATCACATCGTTATCTATCTTTTTTTCAAAAATGAAATACTGCTATAGAAAATTGAATTCTAACTACAAGGGGAGTATAAATGATGGACCCGATTTTAAAACGTACTATTTTCGAAACTGCGATATGTTTTACAATAAGTGAGAGTGATATGGGAATGTAAAGAGAAATATACCTTTTTTTCACACCCACACCAACCATCAAAAGCACATCCAAGGTCATTGTGATTGAAATTTAAACATGGCGACAGTGACAGAGAAGAGTTTTTGCGTATTAGAGTATTTAGGTGCAGAGTGCTTTTAGAAACCGCTACGGAAAAGAAGCATCAACCAACAAGAGTTATTCTGAGATGTTTACATCAATTTTAGAAAATAGTCTGCATGTGTAAAAAGTAAATCAACAGCCATCCAAGCGTTTCGGAAGAAGCAGTAAAGAGGGTGAAGCAGAGTTTTGTGTGAAGTCCATGGAAGTTTGCGAAACTTCCCAACTGTAAATTTAGAGTGATCCAGAAAACGGCTTGAAAAATTGTATGAAAAACATTAGATTTCAACCCGTTTCATTTTTAATTAACACAACAAATAGAGAACGACAAGTAAGCATTTGTGCAGCATTAACTCTCTGACCGGAACACCAATTTTTTGCCGCTCTTAGAAACATCCGTCTGACCGACGGGTACGCAGTTTTTTTTTTTTTAATTTTATTACCTTAAGGACTGTTTTAAACGTCCTTATAGCTCATGAAATTGAGTAGAATTTTTAATATTTATGAAACGCACTGTATCAGGGATGGCGAACCACTGGCACGGCCCGCGGCCCAATATTTTGGGCACGCCACCGATCAAAACGGTTTGCATTTTAATTCAATGTAAAAAAGTCCAGTATGAAGTATTACGAACAAATGCGAGTAGTAGGTCGTAGTTTTCGGCGATTTTCTCAGTTCAAAGAATTATCGGAAACTTTCAAGTTTCTTTGTGTACCCTGATGTGATTTCATTTAATAAACTGAACTTGTCCCAATTCGATTAGTTAGAAATTGAAAATTTTGAAATGCAACTGATTAATTTCCAGTCTATTTTAATATGGATTTAAAAATTTGTTGAAAAAAACGAGAAAGTTGGAATGGATTGAAACAGAAAGATTAACAAGCAATATAAGTAAAAATGCTAATAATGAAATGTCGGAATCATGGAATTCGATTCCAGACACATTTAACTGTTCGAAGAAGCTGGGTCAACTATTTTAACCATATTTTCATCTACCCATGCCTGCAAGTCATTATTTTAATAGTTGAATGGCATTAAAAACTCGCTTAGAAACTGTTTGACAGATGACTCCAATTCAGCGTGTATTCTTCTAAAAGTAACATCTTACAATCCTAATATAGGTTATTTTTTTCATCTAATCACAGCAGCAACAGAAATCACACTAATGTTACTTTAATTTGAATTACACGTATAATTAAAATGTTTACTTCTATAAGGTGCAGAATGTGTTTTTTCGTAGAAAATAAAGAGTTTTGAGTTGTTATAATTTAGTTTTACTATTTTTCCAACAATCACAAGTCAAAATTATTTGACAGGCACGTCTATACCTCAATAAACATTTTTTCAGAAAAAAATGGCACGTTGATTCATAAAGGTTCCCCACCCCTGCACTATATTAATATATTTTTATCACAAAAAATGTGACTAGTATTTTTATAAAAACTGATTAGAAATTCATGTAAAAATAATTAAAAAATAATAATACCAAAAACGAAAAGAACTGTAGGAATATAGATACTGATAGACGGTCATAGATAAGAAAAATCGCACATATCGTGAGTTGAAAAAAATCGTCAAGTACCACCACGTAATTATCTCACTGTGTAGAGTCTAACTGAAGATGTCATGGCAGCACACCCCAAAAATCACACCACGGCGTTATCTACAAAATCAAAATCATTCCCGTCTGAGAGACGGATGTTCCAGCCAGACGGTTAAGAAACATTTATCGAGTGGTGCTACAAAATGTATGGAATGAACTGGATTACAGATTGGGTAAATACATAGTGTAAGAAGAAGGTCACACATCAAACATTAGTAACAGAAAAAAATAGTATGTTTCTCTTTTTACGTTCATGTTTCACTTATTTTAATATGTGCAGTAGTTTCAATAATATGAATTTTTAAAATCAGATATATCCGTCATTTGTACTCCTTGTATCTTAACTATTTATAAAATTGCATTCTTAGTGTAAAACCAATAGCCTAGTTCTAAATAACTTATTTCGCTTTTTACGGACTCGTAACAACGGCCTACAGTGGTTGGAATGCAGTCATAAAGTGTTCCCTATATTATGTCACGTAGCCTTTGGAAATAGAAATCACAATCTTGCGATGCAGCACAGAATCAATCTCTGAGAAGGAGAACAAATTATTTTCTGAGCGTGATTCTCGGAATGATGTTTATGTTGAATTTGCTTTAGATACTAGTGAATAAAAAGGATTTAACTTTAGTATTACTTTTACTTCTTATTTCTGATAATCCACAGAAATTACTGGTGATGGCAGTTTTTATTGTTTACATGCCAAAATCGCTTAAGGAAAAGAAGTATTTTAAAACAAATTATCAACTTGTAGATTTTAGAACCACTTTGCTGGTTTAGTCTTCACGTCATTGTTTCATTTCTCATTTTCATAAAATAATTTATTTCTCTCTATATATACAAAAAATCTTTCGTATTGCTGTAATAATAAATTTATACGTACCATCGCAACAATGCCAACGTTCAAGATAACTCGCCAAGTTGGTAACTCGATTTCACATGTGGAGTACACGCTCAATTAGCAACCCTGTGCTTCGTTTCATATAATGTCACCAATGCAGTTGAGATAGTACATTATTGCAAATCCTTGCAGAAAAATATTGCAACGTTTGCCTGGACTGGAATTATTGCAAGAAAAGAAAGACGTTGTCTCATACGAAGACTAAATACCCCACTTTCTTGGAAGCGGCAAGAGCTGCAGGTTTACCAAAATCTGAGGACTTTATCATTATAAAGTTGGACAATACAGCTTCAGTGATGAATTTAACTGAAGAGGAGCGCCAAGAAGGAATTTGGCGGGGGAAAAAAACAAATATAGAACTGCATAATACATGCAAATTACAATTTTACAGTTTGAGCAATGAATATGAAAAGTTTTGTATAATTTGTACAACGGATGTTGTCCTCCCCCCCCAAGTTTACCTTATAAATAAATTTGAATGTATCGTTAAAAAATTTCTCAGAGAATTTCACTGATGTTTGAAAGGAGTCGTCAGCACATTTCCGCCAAAAAATGCAATGTTGCCAAATGCCGTTATTTCAAATAATAGTTAAGAAAACCATCCCCATTCATATTTAAAAAAAACTATTACTACACTTTGAGACATTTGATGATTTGGCAGAGTTTAAAACTAGGTTTAAAGGAAATCAATTCCCAAGGGGAGAAGGGGCTGCGTGGGTGTTAAGAAATAAGGATTCCCGTTCTTGAACTATTAGATGTACGGACTTGAAATATGACAAGCACATTTCTTTTGTTGAGAAATAATTCGATAGGAGTTAGTTTTGAGACTCCAAAAGAAGGAGGTTGGGAGGGGGGTAAAAGTTAACTATATTCAACTTTAGAAATTCAAGTCCTGTCCGTTTAAATCAAGAGGTGTGGACTGTAAAATGTGATAAGACTTAAATATCAATAACTTTAAAAATACATACAGTTAAAAATCTTCATAAAATACCCAGTGAAGCGGGTGGTTACGTCTAGTTTTAAATAAATTTACGTACTTTTCCGTTTCGATGGCGCAGATCTCGCCAAGCATGCCTTATTGGCGACAAACAATATAAACCTAAAAAATTTTTTATTAAAGTTAGTTCTCATTGGTTTTTCATCTTTTTTTGTTGTAATGAAAAAGAAGTTCCGATAACAAAAGACCGCGACTTGATTTGAAATGTGGTGATAAAAAATTACCAGTGGAAGTATTCGATTTGGCGTCTGTTGTATCATTTTTGGCGACTTTATCGCTTGCCCCGAAGAAATGGAAAAGAACCTAAATTTAATTGAATGAATCTGATGTGCACTAAGTTAGAAAAAGAAACGTTATTTTGCATTGCAAAATGTAATCAATCTAAAATGAAATTTGTTTCAATGATGACCTTATTCTCCATCTTCTGTGATATCTCAACAGAATTCTGAATCTTAAAATTCTTGTTCAGAAATACATCATTCTAAATTTTAATCTTTGTTTTTTTTCCAACAGTTTTTGAGAATTTCCTCTATTTTTTCTACAAGTTATGACTGTAGTGATTTATGTCTCATTTTAGTAGTGGATTCTTTAGTAACTTTTTTTTTTAAATTTGACTGATGGCATCGTAAACATATTGAAATAGTTATTTGACTGCATTTACCTCCTACACTATCCAGCAAAATATGTATATATATATATATCGCTCAGACTTATTTTTTGGATAAAATTGAAATCTTGGATGATTTGTTGCCTCTCTTTATCATTTTCTTTCTACGTGTTAACTCTTATTCTTTAAAAAAAAAACTCGGGACATATTTCGAGACACACAGAAACGATAATTTGGGGACTCACACTGTATTTATCAATACCCTTTCTTCAGTTTTGTTTGTTAGGGATTTTATTTAGAAGGGCAAAGGGCTCGAATTTTTACGCTTGTCGTTAGTCTTAGCTTTGAGCACCATGCAGGTGACAGTACGATTTTGCTCATTCCACGCCAATTTTGAAGGAGAATACATTGGGGGTGGTCAAGGCCTCCCACCTCTCTTCTTTTTTCATTAACTCCACGAGAGAACTTGCGAATCGACAGCTATTTTTATCCATACCACGAAAACAATATACATTTATAAACATCCATATCTTCTCCGGGATTCAAACCCAGTCCCTACGGCACCACAGTCAGCTTCGATAACCGCTATACCGGTTGGGCGGCTTATATATGAATGTAAACAGAAATATGCGAAGTTTGTTCCACACCAATTTACAACAGCACATTCAAGGTCGTTGTGATTGAACTCCAAACATGGCGAAATAATAATAAAATAAATAATAAACAATAATAATAATAATAAAGTGTGACTTTATTTATAAACCTCTCTATGTATATTCAAGAGATTTATCATGATTTGAAAGGTTTGTAAAATGAGAAATGTCTGTGTTTTTAAATTTTGGAAATGGAAAAAAAAAACCACAAAAGAACAAAAAGAAGTTTTTGTCTTTACTTCAAATGAAGGTCAAATAACATATTATTAAAACAAATTGTTATTATTATACCGGGTGGGCAAAAAGTCCGTACAAAATTTATTTTTAAAAATTTATAAAACCCGGAAAATTAAACAAAATAAAAAACGATTTGTACGTGTGGCATCAATAAATCACGGGATTTTTTTTTAAGAAAAAAATTCAAAAAACAGTCGATAGGTGGCGCTTGCACGAACGACTTAGTTGGAAATATGCAAATGAGACAGGCAACTATGAATATTGATGTCTCGAAGCTAGCAGTGCTTGGGAAGTTGGCAGACGCTTGAGCTTAACACCATCCTCGATACGCAACATTCTTCATGGAGTTCTTAATCAGTATTCATACAAATTAGTTTTGCCATGAACTTTTAACGCCTATTACTGTAGAGAGAAGCATTTGTTTTGGGCTCTCTCTAGAACTGAACAAGATTCCTCTTCGATCTTTAACAACTTGTGGACAGATGAAGCTTATTTTTCGCTCTATGGCGACGTTAATACACATAACTATCACATCTGGGGGACGCCAAACCCCCGAGAGTACATTGAGAAACCACTGCATTTCCCTAATCACACTGTGGTGTGGGTTCACAGGTTCTTTCATCATAGAACTCCACTTCTTTGAAACACAGTGTCCAGTAAATTGGTGGAAAACGGTGGCAGTAAATGCCCAACGTTATTTAAAGCTTCTGCGCGAAAAGGTTGTTTCATGTTTGCGTGAAAATGCTGAGCTTTCTACTGTTATTTTTATTCAAGATAGAGCTACAAGTCAACTTGCTAATCCAGTCAAGGAATTCTTGATACAGACGTTCGGGGAAGAAGAAATCATTAGCAAACTTTTCAAGTTTCCATGGCCTCCTTGGTCTCCAGATCTGACGCCAGCTGATTTTTGGCTGTGGTGGTGGACACATGGATCATATACAGCAAAAATAAATGATTTAGTAACATTATTTTTGTTATTTGCCTATGTACGAAACGCCACCTATCGGCTATTTTTTGAATGATTATATTTTTTTATCTTCAAAAAACTCCCGTAACTAATTGATGCTAAACCTGCAAACCGCTTTTTATTTTGTTTAATTTTCCGGGTTTTACAAAAATTAAATTTTTTTAGGACTTTTTGCCCACCCGATATGATGGGAATTAATCTAAAAATTTTATCTAATCAGAAATGATGTATCATAATACAATTATCACAATTAAATAATTATTAATAATTGCTTAGTTAGAATTTTTACGTGATACGTTTTAATGCAGAATAAATCATTTCTGTGTGATAACAGCGCCATCTAACTTGTATCTTCATATTTGTTTTATTACAATACCGTGTTGAACAAAGAAAAATTAGAAGGTAAAAAAAAAATTCTATTTGAAAGCAAAGGCGAGAATGAATAGTTGATGAATAAAAGATTTCATTTGTTTCACATTTTGTGCGACAGTATTCTGCGAAAATACCCAAGAGAAATACTTCATCTGCAAGAGATACAAATGTTATTCACTTATTTTTCCATAAAAAGATCAAAGCTCTTTTTAAATTAACATTTTAAGTGTTGTAAAGCCTCTCTATCTCTTTATGTGCTTCATACATTGTTATTCTTTGAAAGGATATCATACATTTTAGTTTTCAGTTAGCTTTCATATACATACTAGTAATTCAGTTTAAAATATATTTTCATCGAAATGCGTTGGTGTGCTTTCAGAAAATCAAGTATTTCTTTTTCCTACAAAGCGGCAAATTTATTCCTTTTGTCTAGCTTTGAAATGTAATAAAATATTTTATAAAGTCGCCTTTCAAAAGAGATTTATGTAAAACAAACATACAATACCCCTTATTCATCCAAAATTTTCATAGATCTCTTTAGAGAGGGAATATGATAGTTGAAAATGATTCGCAGATATTCCGAGTTTGTTTTTTAAACAATAGTTTGTTCTATTAAATAATTATTATTTATATATGCCTTTGATTTTCAATTTATTGCATCACCTTGTATTACCTTCAGTTAATAGTTTTTTCATCATCAGGCATATATGAATATTTAAACGGAAAATTCACATTTTATTTTTATAAAAACTATAAAACAATTTTGCTTTAAAATTTTCCGGATTTATTTAATTTTTATCCACCATAAAAATGACATATTTTCTTCAATATATGTTCATGCTTCCAAATCATATTCGGTCACTGTAGCCCAGTGCTTCTCAAACTTTCAATATTTGCGACCAAACATTTAATCATATCTTTCATCGCGCCCTCCCCCTCCAAACAACTTTAATCTCTCAAGTGCCACCAGCATATATAAGCGGCTTTCTCAGCCAAAGCGTTAATTTCCCCGGACGTATATATACGTCTTTTTGAAGGACGACATTTTCTTTATACTGCTACCCATAAAATTATTCCAAAGACTGTGGAATGTAATAAAAGAACCTTGACAGTGTTTGCGAAGAGTTTACTTATTCCAGAGGATTTGTTTATTTTTTTTATTCCTGCCGCCCCCCCCCCCCAATGCATCACATACGCGTGTCTTCATGGAAAACGGTGACATTGGGGAGCTAGTCACTTTATTTTTAATTGTTAGTTAAGAGACTAATTAAAACCCGTACAAAATATCAAGATGTGTTAAATCTTGTATATAATTTTATATATGACAAACCCATGGAGTCACTGGTAACTATTAAACCTGATCTTAACTTAATGTTGTTAAATTAATTATAAAATACACATTGTGCAGTACTGATACATTTATAACTGTATTATATCAGTGTAAATATATTACACATGTAAAGAGTAAATTTTGAATTACCAATAAATGTTTACCTTCAAGATCTATTACTAAAAAGTGGCATGAAAGATTTCTGACGATAGGAAAAACAAAATCTTGCGTAACTTGTATAGATTCGATGTGTTGCACACGACTAATAGTGCGCACATGAAATCATGCAATAAAACATCGTAAAAAAACTTTAGTATTTTTTATGGAACAAAAAAATCCGTAAGTGAATATCTTTGTTTATTTGTAGTTAAAATTTTTTATGATATTGTACCTATCACAGTGGCGCACACAAGGGGGGTGTCTTAGGGGTCCGGACCCCTCCCAAAGCCCTTGATTATTTTTCCGATTGATTATAATTCTAAGTATATAGTACGTAAAATTTAATTAAGTATTTGCTATTAATGATTAATTTTATTAATTAATGTTAATTATTTATTCAATAATTAGTTTTGTACTGTTTTTGTTTCCAAAAATCGACAAAATCAAAAGAAGCATGATACAAGATTGGTGGACTTGCGACCCTGGACAACCCCCTTGTAAAATTTCTGTGTGCGCTACTGGTACCTATACTTTTCGGATACCCAGTATATTAATAATATTTATTTTTATTTTATCTGTATTGTAATTAGCAAGATTTGTTCTGTTCATAAAGTACTGTCAGTTTTTTATTCTAAAATATTCTAATTCATGTTAAGTTGTTACAATTAATCGATCATTTTTGAAAAGATCAAGATAACGTTTTTAATTATTGTATAATTGCTACTCTATTATAGCCAAACTATGGGCCACTTCAGATTTGAGAGATTTCTGCGACTTTCTGGAGAAACACTCGACAAAGTTTTCTGTAATTCCGTCATTTAAAAACATTTGTATCCTCACATCTTTTCAGCTAAATTCCCGCATATTCCCTCATTGAAAAATAATCATAATAATAAGTAGCTTTGTTCCCTTTGCATCATAAAGAGCTGTAAATGATTTCTTGTTTCCAAAAATTATTATTTTCCAAAATTTTTCAGAAAGAATCTCTCATATCTTATATTCATAAACATTCAAACACTTTAAAAAATTTCAAACTCTTTTTAGATGTAGTTTTGCTTATGATATTCAGAATTTCTAATCAAATTTTACTAAATGCTTAAAATTACTGATAACCTAGGTTATACTGAAATTCTTAAATTAGAACATTGACTGTTCAATGAGATATGAACATTGAAACAAATTACTGCGCATGTGCTAAAGAGGCATTTTTTTACCAAGTACTCTGTCATATATGTGTGTTTAAAAAATTATTAAATACGTGTATTATATTAACTTAACTGTTTTGTGAACTTTTGATTATAATGGATATTATTAGAATTGAACAGAAGAAACTTCTCAAGATGAGTCAATCATTTTCAATTTATTAGGGATAATTCTTTTAAATTAAAACCATAAACATTGTACAGAATAAGGCTTATTGTTAAGGACATATAAGACGAATACCTTAAGTATTATTTATTTAGATGCCAATTGGTTTGTTTCAAACTGAGAATATGAAAAGTTTTGGTATTTTTGATGTAAGCACATCTTGAAATAATATTAGTGACATAATACTAACCCTAAATTTCGAATGTTCTTTTTTAAAGACAAATATTGCGTAGAGACTAATGCTCATTATATCAGCTATTTTATGCAACGGTTTCATTCCATGAGAGGCTACATGCAGAAAGCTTTCTGTTGTACAATATTAAAATACATTATTCATGATATGTTAAAATATTATATAACTCTGCTTATTTATGCTACAAAATATCAATTCAAATAAATGTCAACGTTATTTTATACACGAGTAAGACAATTTGAAATTTCAGTTGAATATATTCCAAGCGGACTTTATGGCAGACGATTTAAAATTTCCGATATTTTTTTTTAAAAAAAAGTTATTTATATTTATAGGATATCCGCGAGTATCTATACGTATGTATTCTTTTTAAATAAAAAGACTTAATAAAAGACATGTAGCGTATTATTTAAACCAACTAGGGAATTTTTACATTTGTATTATGAAGGTGTTACTCTTGACCACTTTACAAAATGTTTTCGAAATTATATACATTCAAATGTGTGTGTGTGTGGTGTTCAAATGAAAAGGAACGAAACGGCATTGTGGATACAAAAGAAAACTTTATTCAAAGTGTACAATATCATTGTGGGTCTGAGCACAACAATGCTTATTGATTAACAAACTGAAGAATTCCTTGTTCCCAGAATTTCTATGGCCGTGACGAGACCCAGTCCTTCACAGAATCCCCGAGTTCGTCGTCCGAGTTGAAGAGTTTCCCTTTCAGATGTTTCTCCAGGGGACAAAACACGTCGAAATCACAGGGCGGCATGTCCGGACTGTAGGGCGGATTGTCAAGCGGCTCCGACTGGAACTTGGCCAGTTCTGCGTGTGTGACTCTGGCGACGTATGGACGCACGTTATTATATTATGGAGCAGAACCACACTTTCCGTGAACATCCCCTTTTGTTCTTCTCTTGTCCTTTTGTTCTTGATGGACCTGCGTAGTCTTCGAAATGCCTCTCAAAACACATAGGTGTTAATGATTCTTCTGTGTTCTAGGAATTCAACACGTAGCTCACTTTCGCGTCAATTGGAGGGCACTCATTATAAGAGCCCCTGTTTTCTCTTGCGCATGTTCCAATCCACGCAGGAGACTCCTTTCGCATCCCGAGATGTCTCCTTACGTTCTCCTATGTGTATGTTAATGGTTACTTTGTTACGACGTTTTGTACCTCTCCATTTGAACAACCTTTGCTTATGGTTAATTGGCAGCTAAAAATATTTGTTTCGAAGCTTTGCAAATAGCAAATTATTAATATTCACTTCATTACTGGTAAAAGCAGGTATATTTAATAACAAAACAATTTGTATACGTCACTCGAGAAAAACTTATTTTTAAGATGAATATTTCATTTTTATTTTATTTTGTATGTTTCATTTATTTTTTTCCTACAGTTGTAACGGGTCTATTCGCGTACCTCCTACTAATCCCCTTGGAGAAAAACTTTCTTTAAATATTATTCTATTGAAAACTTTCTCCTGAAGAAGAAGACGCAAATTATACAAATCAAGGTTTATAGGTGCAATATGTAATTCCATATAAAATTGCCCTTATATAGAAAGAAAAAAAAAAGAGACCCGGTTTCTTCTACTGTTCTTCTAAGTATATACAAATATTTATAAAGAAAATGCAAATTCCGTCGATAACGAAACTAAAACTTTATTAATACAAGAAAAAAAAACATTAAATATTTCATTTTATATAAAATACCGACAATGGGCAAAATTTGTGATGGTCACATGATACATGTAATCACGTGTTCTCCATTGAATTCAAAACTAAAATTAGACTTGTGCTTTTTGCTCTACTCGTAAAATTTAAATTAAACTTCAAACTTCATAATTTAGTAAACTTGTTCAGGTTTTAAAATGTTTAAAAAACTTTTCAAAACTAAAATAATCTTACACATGCTTTTTTTTTTAAATCAGTTGTATTTTGTTTATCTATGTGCATCATTATTATTGCTGACAAATATGTACTTTTAAATAAAGTTTCTGAAAAAAACAAAAGTTGACAACAGCGAAGCACATGTGGTGATTGGCTGGAAAAACGTAAATGCAGTTATCATATGACTAATGACGCCACATGAATTTAGCTCATTGTATAGGATTAAAAAACAAGATATAAACAAGTAATATAAAAAAAAATCTTTTTAAATTTCAATTCCTACTTAGGTCAACAAAAAATTTTTTTATTTTAGTTACTTTTTTATTAAATAATTATGTATAAATATGTATATACATATGACAGAATCTCAATATTAAGTGGCAAAATAGGAAGCGATTTCCCTTTCTATGTATGGTGTATGTCTACTATTTTTGTTTGTTACTATTTATTCATTCATTAATCACATTCTCAGCAATTAGGTCATCCCAGGTAGGATTCGAACCCCCAACCTTTGAATTGGAAGTCCAACCCGCTATCCATTGCGCTACAGGGACGCAACGAGCGAGTTATCTTTTTATATATGGTGTTGGATTATTATTTTTTCTTGTTACTATTTATTCATTTTTAATTTAATTAATGAATTAATATTTTAATAACTGTATTAACATCAAATGCCATCATCTACAACAAGTTAAAAAAATATATTTGAACTTGAATGGATGAATAGAAAGTATTTTATAACGATTGAAAATTTAAACAAATATATATATATATAAAATAAAAGTGAAGAAGTACTAGAACCTACAGTGCTAAAGCAGGAAGAAATTGGAATTCACCAGACACAACACATGTAGATACAAAAAAGTCTTTGGACTAAACTGGAGACCTATTATGATTTCTAAAGCTGTCGCTGAATTAGGCCAGCGAAATTAGGGTTAGCAATGCTTTATGGATCCAACCTTCCCCGTACAGCAGAAACTTTTGACATAATAGGGGAAAAAACAAACCAAGTTGAAAAGTTGTTATATATATAGGGCGAGTGTGAACTAATAGTAAGGATTAAAAAAGCAAAGGAAAGCAATTTTAGAAAGTGTTCCAAAAGTAGCAATTCATTTCACCCATATTCGTCAACTGTATTAATAATTGGAATTCAATTAAAAACTAAGTACTGACATAAAATGTAGCTTACCAATCTCTCGACCATTTAAAGAAGATAAAAACTATCTTATTCGATCTCATTATTTATTTTACAGAAACTGATTATTCGAATGCGATTTATAAAAAAAAAAAAAAAACATTATCATTGCAAGTAATAACATTGGAACACCACCAAAGAACAAATTAAGCCTTAAACGAAAAACTCTACCCACTAAATACTTGTAACACTCCCGTATTTATAAAATTCTTCTCATCCTATCAGAACTAATGCGGAAGAATCCATTTCGATTAATGTAACCATTCTGATTTCGCTAAAAGCCTGTAACCCAAAGGAGCTCTTATGGACAGCTGCCATGACATGTTACGCTGGCTATCTCACCTAGTTTCCTCTTCGGGATGAATAAGACTTTTGTACCCATAGATATTAATCTTTCATTCGTGTGTCTAAAGATATCAGGTCATTTCTTGATTACTTCTGACATTACTTTCGTGTAGATCTGAATAGGACATGTGGATATCGATGGTATGTTTCGTCCTTACTAGGAACACTGATGGTATAGTTTTTACATTAATTATTATAGATTGTTAGATTGCATGAGTATTTGGGATAGATTGTTGGTCAAAGTTATTAGAAGTATATTTTTTGTGGGGAAAAAATAGCAAATATTTCAAAACTGTTTAATTAATTTAGTCTGATTTCTAGTTAAATTTAATTGATTAAGGGGAGTTGGAAACCTCTCTCTCTTTATACTGACAATGTTAAATTGGCTGTTTTCGATGTACCTTTTCTCAAAATCTGTTACATGCACATGATTGAAATTTTTCATACAATTACAGTGTACCTTTCTCATTATACTCAAAGGAGCTTTTAGCTAATTTTGGATTTTTTAATAATTTATGAAATATTTTATCAAACATTAAGAAATTTGTCCCATTTTTCACATAAAAAATTTGTAAAAATAAATTTTTGAGTTTTTTTACAAAAAGCTCATTCCAGTATATATTAGCTATCATTATAAATAAATCATAAAAATTTTACATGCCTGTGAACAACAGTTTCTGAGAAAAGGCACATCGAACATCGAAATTTACATTTTGAGATAAATTGATTTTAATGTATACAGTGAGACTTCTAATCGGGTAGGAAATAAAAAAAATAGAATGCTTAATTTGCAATAAAAGATACGTATTTTGATTTATATGAGACGTTCAACTTTTAAGCAAAACTAAGTACTTTGTTTACATTTTTCGCCATTCAGATGGGCATGGCCCAGCTTCAACGATTATTTAAAAATAGGGTTTAAGGGCTTCCAATTACCCTAGAGGTTAAAGTAAGGTATTTTTAGAAAGATTAAAATCTATACAATTTGAAAATGCAAAAATCTCAAATTGTGAAAAAAAAAATAAGATTTTAGCTTTCCAACACCCCTTAATAGAACTTTTAATCCTGATTTTTGACGTAAAGTTTCATAATACCAACAAAATAAGCAAATATTTTATGAATCAAATGTATATCTATTTGTAATAATTCCCTTAAATTTTTTATGTCGAGAGATATTTTTTATTTCATAATGGTCTTGACTCCTTCGAGGCCGCAGTAACCAAGTGGTCAAGGTATCGAACTCGTGGCAGACGTGCCATGAGCTTGAGCCTAGTACCACTGAAGACCCACCGAGTAGGGGAGCGAACCACGTTAAAGCTGTTTAGAGCTCAAACGTCGCCCCGTTGGTGTGGTGTGGTAGTTAAGAGAGAGGGCTGTCAGATCAGTTGTCGTGCTCGTCACTTGAGCGTGGTTCAAGATTATGAAGTCCGTCACCAAAAGGCCCTCGATTAGCTGAACAATGCGACGTTAATATTCATTCACTCACTCATTTGACCCCTCCAAGACTTCGTCCGATATTTCATTTTTAGTTTAACTTCCAAACGGAACATAACCACAAATTTATCTCTTAAAAAACTGGAGTTTTCTCGTTTTTAAAATATGATGCAATCTCGCATCATCTGCATATTTTGACCAATCACAAAAGTTTATCATATAGGAATCTTAAACCTTCCGTTTAAAAAACCTTTAAAAGCTGAGATCTCTGGAGCGAACAAAGAACACCTTAATGTAATATCCAGATGTTACGTGTGATTGTCCCTGTGTATTCGTTTTGCCGTGTTTCGTGGTGTCGTTTTATGTGTGTTCATTAAAATGTGGATTTCTAAAATAGCAATATAATTTCTAAATAGTCCTTTGAATATCTAATCATATATTCTTCCGAAAAATGTCTTAATTCCAGTAAAATCTTTTGCATGCATGTCAATAATGTTAGAGAAATGTCAATAACATTACCAATAGCATTTTTTTTTCAGGAAAAATATGCTCTTCAATATATTACTGTCAACACCTATTACTGTTGCGAATTCAAAAGGGCAATGAGTCGCAAAGTGTTTTTCTAGAGTCAGAAATATATATATTCAGTTAAGGACTGAAATATATCCCAGTTTATTCTTTTGGAAAAAACTTTTTATTGCTCTTGGGCGATAAGAGGATAAAATCTGGAATATATTCAAACGGTTATCGTAACGAAAAAAACTGAGACGTGTCCCGCATGGAATGTATCCAATGTGTTATAATTCTGTTTGCTTAGAAAGATGAAGTTTCCTTTATAAATTGAAGGAAGGCTTTGGAATTTAGAAGTTGCTGTTTTTATTTAGAGAAGAAATTGGCTTTAAAAGTTCTCGGATAAACTAAATTTTCAGATACTGCTATATTTGAAGCATATCTTAATATCCTAGCAATGTGACCTCTTGAAACAAATTCTTAATTAAAATCTGAATTACCCCTTTAGGTTTACGCAGCTCAATATTTTCTTCCTGATTTCTTAAGGGTCAGTTTTTTTTTCTTTTACGAAAAGGGTGTATTTTTAAGATTTTAACAAATTATTTTTTGAAAGTTAATTTGCATTTAATTTTGATTGTACGACTACTCCCAAGTTTGAAAACTTCATTTTTAAAAAGAGACCCATATTATCGAAAATATTTACTGTAATTATTTAAATATATTCAAACTCAGTGGTGCAATAGCCCATGAGACTAGGGCCTACTGTGCCCCTTTGGTACTAGCGAATCGAAATTTATAACCAGAAAATTTGGTTTAAGTCCAATCCGGGCCCCGAACCCCTGGACGCCCACCCCAAGCGCCCAATGGTTCAACTGGCACTGGCAAGAAGACGAAGAAACTTACCGAAATTTAAGGGGGAGGAGAACACTCAAGGAACTCTATTATAATATTACTAACCCCTCCCAATATCTAAATAAAAATTATTTTTAAAATTATTAATAATTTTAGATCTACATTTTCACACAATTCCTACTATTAACTCACATTCTCTCTATATATTTTTTTATTTATCTTTGTGGAATTTTCAATCGTTAATAAAATACATTTTAAAGCGGCGCTCAATTGAGCTGAAATTTTATACAAATGATTATCTTGGATGACAATACAGTAATTTAATTATAATTAATAAAAATTAATTGATTAAAAGTAATTATTTATAGAATTACAAATACACACAGCCACGTTGCAATCATTTTTGGCGACTTACCGACCCTTTTGGTGACTTGTGTCAAAACATGAAAAGGTTTTTTTTTCCTCACGTTTTAAAGCATTCAGTTGAACTGAATGCTTTAAAACGTGA
>BMAV01001460.1:147251-160027 GCA_019973955.1 Trichonephila inaurata madagascariensis | reverse complement strand
ACATTATTAGTTTTCTTTGAAATAAAAAAAAAATAAGGCGAATGAATTACGAATAACTGCCCAGATTCGTTGTCCAATTTAATGAAAAGGAAAAAAGTGTCATATGCATATTTGATATTCAGTTTCTTCTTATCTCGCATATGGCAAGAAAATTTAATTAGAATATATCAGATTGTATTATACAATTTTATTAATACTTAAATAGAAGTTAGGAATATATATATATATAATTGCTATTTAAATATTAAGAAAAAAGATATTTATATATAGTGTATATATATACACACACATTTTTTTAAAGTAGAGGAATCGTTGTATTTGATTAGTAGAACTAGGGTCTATACCCAAAAGAAAACAAAAACTCATTTCCAAAAAAAGAGATTGCCATATGGATTATTATAATCAAACAAAATAATATACGAGCTTATATAACAATGCTCTAGACGAGCAAGTTATTTTCAATATTTCCAATCTAGGTCAGATATAAAGTATAATAAAATATTAGATGATTGTTAAATCTCGCAATCTTTTGGTTTAATGACGATTTGATTCAAGCAAATGTTTTGTGATTAATTTTTTAATAAGTTAATAGGGTAACTTTATACCTAAGGATTAACAAAGGGTTACCTGAAAAGTAAGATAAATAACTTTATTAAATAAGAAAGTAAGATACAGTAAAATACGTTTAACTCTTAAACGCTTAAAACGAAATATCGATTAACATGAACTAATACAACGGTCCCGACAAGCCACTATGTATTTTCCTTTTTTTTTTAAAAAAAAAAACGAAAACGAAAACCGCTTAACAAGAAAATATTTCCCTTCTGGGAATGAACAAAACACGAAAAACACCAGCAACGCAGGCAAGATTTAAGAGGGGTGTGAAATGAAAGAGAGGTGGCTTCATATCTTTCGTAGAAAAGGAGAGTAACTTGGCTTTGAAATATCCTTGTAATAGCCCGTTACACGAGCCAGTTTTGTTCATATAAGCTAGTTTCATGAGTTGGCTTTGGAATTTGGCGGCGAGTACGTTGCAGCATGAGTAAAAGCAGTGAGTTTGGTTCGCCAAAGGTGAAATGAACAATAGAATGGATGGCATTGAACAATTTTTTGACGTTAATAAGAGAATACAAAAGTCAATAAATGTTTTGATTTTCAAAGAACTTACAAAATTTTGTATTAAATTTTATTGAGCTCTTGTGGATGTCTTTGTTTCCCCGATTTTTATGAAATACAGGATTTCGTACAAATCTATTAAATAAAATGTACTCTAATAAACTTAATTTTACTGGATATATTATATATATAATATGTTTCAAGTCAACGAGATTTTGTAAAAAGCATTTTTATTCAGCGAGCAATCGACGCATCTTTCGCCGAGAGAAAGTCAAAGCCAAGTGAAGATTTTAATTGGGCTGAATACTTATCTCCAAACTGTTAAATAATACTTTTTAGCTTATGTTTTAAATTTGAAAGTGAAGGGTTGTGGCATATGGAGACTATAAAGCTTAATGAGCTGGGATTAAAAGTGTTATGTTTAATATATCTTTTCTGAGAAATAATTGTGTGTGTGTGGGTGTTTAATTTAAAACTCGAAGATGTTACGGAAAATAAAATATAAATGGTAAATAGGTTATTTTGTTCTAGATTTAATTTAATTATCCTTACATATATATTGCAAGATCCTTTAACACGAAAAAGTATTCCAGTCCCCCTCAGTTTCATGTTAAACGATTTTCACTGTAGTCACTTAAATTTACGATGGTTTGGCAACGTTTTCAAAACTTGCCAAAAATCGCCAATCTGTACCCTATACTTCATTTTAACTTTGAATAGAATTAAATGGTTTCTAAACAAACTTGGAAGTTAAAAATACTGAAATCGATTTCTTACTATCCCTTTCCAATTTCCACATTGCAGCAAGTAAAGAATTTAGCGGCATAGCTCCTATTTAACAGTTTCTATCATTTTTATATGACATATCTCTGGCGAAAACTAGTCACGAATCTAAAACTCTATTCGAATATCTCCAGCCACGAAACTCATAACATTAATACTAGACTATGAAAAGCTCTGCGATGATATTATCTGTTGAACATCTCTTGAACAATTTTCAAAGTTACACTTCTGTTAGCATATGAATGCGCTCTACTCCAAATCGTATCAACATGTATGTGCCTTTCCTGACCGGAAAGAGTCCGTTTTCTAGCTGAGAGAGAGATTGATTGCACTTCCTACATCTGGCGACGCTCTGGGAGTTGACCACAGGAAACGGCGGCTTCATTGTCCCTAATAAATCAATGTCCCCCAGCTTTCTAGAATTCTGAGGAGTTTTAGACTGAAACTACTCAATAGTGGCATTATGGCGGCGCTTTCCTTAATCTTTTAGCATATAAACTGTTTAACTAATTTACATAAGTTCAGATACTTAGAGGAATATGAATCGATTATATATATATTCAAATTTGTCTCTTTTATTCTGTATAAAAATGTATTTAATTCTTTTAAGTATATAATAATATATTCTTCCATAAAATAGAAGATGAAAGATTGTATTAAGGCTATCTTCGGTTAATGTTAAAGAATAGGAGCCAAATTTGGAATATTTTTTCAGATATAAAAGTACTCAAACATTAATATTATATTCTGGCTACACTATCCTGTATAGAATCACTTATTTTACAATACTACTCATTTTTATCCGAGCTCTCTGACACATTTTTTTCCCTATACTGTAATGTTAAATGAGCTATCCCTTCACATGTTAAAAGGAAAAACTAATTATTTATGAAATATTTTGAAATTTTAAAAACACTGTATTATAAACAAATGCATGAGTTATAATGTCACACATTTTTATAAAAATTGAGGCATTTTTTCTGTCCGAAAATGTGCTCCGCGTCAAGTTCACGCTCTCGTACATATGGCGAAAACAGCCTTAATAAACTCTAAAATATTATTGCATTTGTACACAAACAATTTAAAAATGAAAAGATAATAAAAAATTAATTCATTAATAATACTATTTAAAGACCTAAACACCTAGAAGTACTGCCTCTAATTCTTTCACTTAACCCCGTGTTTCTCAAACTGTAGGGTACGCTCTCTAGGGGACGTGACAAGCCTACGTAGGGGCGAGGGGGAGCAAGCATATCGAAAAAGAGAAAATAAAAGATAAAATATTATTAATTTACTGAAAGGAAGCAAAACAAAATATATTCTGACATAATAAATATATATATTTACACCGATATAATACACTTATAAATACATGAGTACTGCACAATGTATTTGATTATTATTTTAACAATACTAAGTTAAGAAAAATTTAATAATTACCTGTTACCCCATCAGCTTGCCATATATAAAACTATATACAAAACCTATACTTACCTTGATAATTTGCACTATTTATAATTAAAGACGTATTGTAGTTTTAGCGTCAAAGTACATTATTATTGAGAATTCGCACAGTGCATTATTACTGCATAACGTACTGGTGCGATGAAAACTATGATTGAAAAATCGGGTCACAAGTATTGAAAGTTTAAGAAGCACTGGATAAACCCGAATCATGGAATTTATTTCTGTCCATCTATGTTATATACTTTGTTGTTCTTTATAACTAAGGTGATCAGTTTTTTCACAATGAAAAGGAGGACGAAAAATTTAAGAAAAAATTGCAAGGTAAATATATGTAACATTTATTAACTCAAACAAAAATATTCTAATTACGCTTAGATCCCTTTTAATTATTTACTTGAAAGAGTAACTTTCCATCAAATGATTTTTTTGTGTCAATATATCATTTTCTAATACATAGGTAATTTTGTAGCTAGAAGTGTCCTACATATTGATTTTTACGGTAAGTGTGCTGCTGCTAAACTATCAACATTCAATCTTGATTTCTCACTTGTTTAAAAATCATTACCAATTGAAAAAACTCTTTCAACTGCTGCATTAGTTCTTGGGCAGCACAGCATAAATTCAAAAAGAATAACTAATTTTTCGTATGGAATATTTTCATTTTTTAAATGATTAGATATTAGGTTGGGGGAAAAGAAATCCATTATTTTTGCATGAAATTCCAGACTTTATTTAACATGTTTCAGACTGTCTGATTTGGATCAAATATGCATCGTTTTAATGTATAATCTATTGCCATTTTAAAGGTAGCTTCATAATGTCTCTCTCATAAAAATCTTGGTCCTTATTGGAGAAAAACTCCAGTAATCGATTTCCACAATCTTTAGTTCATCCCAATCAGGAAGTTTTTCAATGCAAGAAAAAGGTGGTAATGGCTTGATGCCAGGTTCGGACTATATGGTGGATGCATTAAAACTTCCCAACAAAGCTCCCAGAGGTTCTGGCGAGTCACTACAGAAGTGAGTGTTCTGGCGTTGTCCTGAGGGAACACAATACCTCTTCTGTTGGCCAATTCTGGCCGTTTCTGGTCAATCTCTAGCTTCAAACGGTCCAGTTGATGACAGTAGAGATCTAAATTTAGTGTTTGGCCATGCGGAAGCAACTCATAATTAACTATTCCTTTCCAGTGCCACCAAATACACAGTAGAACCTTCTTGGACGTTAGTCCTGGTTTGGCCACTGTTTGAGCTGCTTCGCCGCACTTTGACCACGATCGTTTTCGAACAATATTGTCGTTTGTGACCCATTTCTCATCCCCAGTCACCATCTGCTTAAGAAATATGTCGATTTCATTCCATTTGGCCAATGCTTCGCAGATGGAAATTCAATCCATCTTGTTTTTTGGTGTTAATTGGTGTGGCACCCAAACATCGAGCTTCTTTTTGAATCCTACTTTGCGCAAAGGGTTTAAAACTGTTTTATGGTCATTCTTTAGCTCCTGGGCGATGCTACGACTACTAACATGTCGGTCAACTTCGGTTATTTCTGTGATTTTATTGACATTTTCGACGACGGGCCAGCCTTTGCAAGGTCCATCTTTAACATCGAAAATGCCTGAACGTAATCGACGAAAAAAAAAATTGCAAGTAATTAGTTGTTACAGTATTGGCACCATAAACACCATTTACAATTTCAGCCTCATGGCTGGCATTTTCGCCTTTATTAAAGAAAAACTGTAAAATGTACCGAATTTTCTCTTTGTTGACTCCCAGTTTTAACACCCTGTAACTCACAACTTAATGGACCAACCAAAAAAACAGCGAAATAATTTTTTTAGTGTGAAATGTCACCTTGACAACGAGCATAAATTTGAAATTGTTTGATCGATACTTCAGGAGATATCGACACTACAACCATCTACCGAAAAAAATAATGGATTTCTTTTTCCCCAACCTGATATTTCCAACCGTCTTTTATCAATTTCAACATGTTAATTTTCCCATTGTTCTAATTTATCAGAATTTAAATATATATTCAGTGTTTTAACTTCTTCAAACAGAGACTTAACAGTTTGGCCTAACATCTCTAAATAGAGGTTCACAAATTAGTTTTAAAATATTGAAAAGGTGAACAAGTAGGGGGCACTTTCTGAGGAAGGACAGAGCCTACAAAAGAAAGACTGCCCTCCCTAAAGGAGGACGATTGGTCACCTTAATATAACGGTTTTTGAACAGTTAATCAAATATTGTTCTTCTCTAGTAAAAATATTTTTCTTGAATAGGAATTTATGTAAAGTAACATCATTTATATTTTCAGAATACAGATTCAAAATCGAACTCTCTTACATGAACTTTACCAAATGGATCGTTTGAAATGCGACTAGCTTTTAGACGTCATCTTTAATTTTTTTCGAGATTTACGCAAAATATTTTACGAAAATGTCAGTTGCTTTTCACATTCATTTCAGAGAAAATGTTTATATTCCACAATGTCTATTTCCTTAATCCGAACAATTTCACATTCATTGTGAGTGATCTACTGATCCAATTAGGGAAAATTTGGGGGATAATTGTAAAAATGGGAACCCAATCGAAAACAAAGCGAGGAAATTGTGATACGACCTTGAGCTACTTGTCCAAGAGATTGGTAGTAAAGATAATGATTACTGACCAGTAGGGCAAAGATTTCAGGTTAAAACAAAAGAACGTCTTAAGGCATGGACCAACTGGGACCGGCCCCAGGGACTTTTTCCACAATGGGACTTCGTCTCGTTTTCGACTCAGCCTCCATAAGATCACGATTCGAATAATTTCAAAGGTTAAATGTTATTTCCGGTTGTACTCTCTGAATAACTGGGAATTTCGAACGATATGTTAACTGGCTACATGTGATGATCGTCGTTAATGTATAGGCCTAGGCTTGGGATGACGAACCAATGACACGTGACTCAATATTTTGTGCACGTTACCAATCAAAACGGTTTTGATTTTACTTCAAAATAACAAAGTTCATAATGTGAAGTAGTACGTTTAAACGCAAGTGATTGAATCTCGGTGCCACGAGGAGCAAACTCGTTTGTTATTATCTTGACTTGGTTACTTCGCGGACTGCTAATGCTAATAATGCGAAATTTTTCTACGCATAGCGTGGTAAATTTCGTGGACACTACTTGTATTTTAAAGTTTATTTGTGTTATATTTACGATTTCTTACCATTATTTAACGTGATTAAGGTATCCGACTACGTTCGGAACCGTGTTTTTAAAAAAGCGCATAAATGGATAATTGTCATGATACTTAGTATCACTTAGATTAGAAAACATGTATAAAATTGTTTTAAGAACACACATTTTGACAAAAAAAAATTATTTAAATACAATATTTTGGAAAAAAATTAACTTAGAATAACCTTTTTTCAAAATGCTCTCCTTTTTTGAAAAGTGCTTCTACTATAATAATATTTTGCCTGTATATAGCTCAGACCTCTGTACAAAGACTCAACTATGATTTTTGAAAAATTCACATTATTTCCAGAGTTACAACCATTTGAAATAATTATCGGCGTTTTTTTTCTTAGAATTTCTCCCCTCTGTTGTCGTAAAACTTGAATAAACCCACTTCTAAGTTATATATTTCAAAAATTCCAGTTGAGCCTCTGTACAGAGATCTGAGCTACATACAAGCAAAGTATTATTAGAATAGAAGCATTTTTCACAAAAAGAGACTATTTCGAAAATGAATCATTCTATGTTCATTTTTTGTCAAAATATTTTACTAAAATAATGTTTTATTGTTATACTATTCTTAAAACAATTTTACATACATTTTCTAATCTAAGTGACACTAAATATCATAAATAGTATCCATTTATATGCTTTTGCAAAATCACGGTTCCCAACGTAGTCGGATAGCTTAAAAGCGACAAAGCGGTGTGTGTTTTATGACCTGGAACAGTTTTATATAGAAAATCATCTGTAAAACAGATTTTAGACACATTTAACTGTTTGAAGAAGCTGTCTCATGCTATATTTTAACCATATTTTCCTTTACCTATGCTTGAGAGTCATTATTTTCAGAGAGGAATAACATTAGACTCGCTTAGAAACCGTTTAACAGATGATTCCAATTCAGCATGCATTCTGCTAAAAGTAACATCTTTCAATCCTAATATGTTATTTATTATCTATTCTGTAACAACAGCAGTCACACTAATGTTACCTTAATTTGAATTACACGTATAACTAAAACATTTACTACTATACAGTGCAAAATGCATTTTTTCGTAGTAAATAAAGAGTTTTGAGTTGTTAGCATTTAGTTTTATTATTCTCCCAATAATCACAAGTCAAAATTATTTGACTGCACGTCTATACCTCATTAAACATTTCTTTAGAAAAAACGGCACGTGGATCTGTAAAGGTACGCCATCCCTGTGGCCTAGGCCTATCATCATACACCATCATTACTCACTCAGTCAAAAGGCGGCAGTTGGTCCAGCAGGGTTGTGCGATTTTAAGTCATGCACATTTGTTTTTTTGGGTTATTGTTTATACGAGTTTTTGACAATGTATGCTATGTACTGTTTACTTTTAAGGGTCATAGGTGGTGCCTACATTTATGTAGGGGCTCAGGGCCTACTTTTGCGTTGGAGCCTAAGCCCTCAAGTAGTCTTAAGATGCCCATGCAAACATATGTCAAATGGTTAACATACATTTTGGTGACAGAACTGACATTCATATACTTTCACCATTTCACAACCAAAAAACTACATTATCGTAACACACAAAAGATGCCAGTTGGATTTTATTTTTGATAAAAAAAACTCATGACACGCTAGCCACAAGCCCGTGAACATAACTAAAAACATCTAAGACAGTGCTTTTCAAACTTTCAATATTTGCGACCCAACATTCAGTCATAATTTTCATCGTACCCCCCTCCCCTCCATACAATAACAATTTATTGAATTAAATAATACTATAACGCTAAAGCTACAATACGATTTTATCCTCTTAAGTGCCACCAGAGTATATAAACGTCTCGCTCATCCAAAGCGTTAATTTCCCCGGACGTATATATAAGTCTTTCCGAAGTATGATCTTTTTTTTGTGTGCAATGCATCCATAAAATTATTCGGAAGACTTTAAAATGCAATAAAAGGACGACAGTGTTTGCGAAGGATTTGCTTATTTCAGGGGGGAAATGCTAAATGTGCTTTGTTTGTTTACTTTCAGTAAATTAATAATTTCTTTAAATAATATTTTATTTTCTTTTTTCCATATGCTCGCGCCCCCCTCATAGAGTTATCATGACTCCCCAGGGGGGTGCCTCACAGTTTGAGAAACGCTGATCTAAGAGATTTTAGATTAAAATATGTAATCATTAAAAGTGAATTAATCCCTTTAAACGAGAATAATTTATGTATATTATGTTTTTAAATATTTATCTTTCAATATAAACACAAAAAATTTTAATCTGTGAATAAAGTCAACTGTGTGGCTTAAACTAAAATGCTACCATAAGCATAATGTTCATGCTTTTGAAAATGAACACCATTTATCTATGATAAATCGATTATTTTTTCTTAAGATTTACTTTTGGAAATGAGTGATGATATAACACATCATTCTATGAATGAAGTCATCTTGAGTGTTCTTTTTCTTTTTACAAAAATAATACATCGAAAAGTAGTTTTTTAAGTTAAGTACTTTTTTAATTATGAAGTCGAGTGGATGTTTTTTTTTTCCCGCGTGTGTTAAAACCCCCGAAAGGATTAGCTACGCTTCTAAATTACCGGGATTGTTCTTCCAAATAAAGTGGGGAGTTTTCAAAAGGAAAAAAAAAATGAGTGTGATAAGGAAAATCTTTTAAAAAGGAGAATCTCATCTGTCAAAGTAATTTTTTAAAGTCTGTTTAGTTTAAAGAACACTTCTGTCAGACACTTTGGCACTAAAACTTTTTATGTTTTTGCTCGAACTTAAATCTACATCATAATTAAAATACCATTAAGGACAGGAGATATTTATCATCGTATTTCCCAAATTTCACTTAATGTTTGGTAACATTACCTCTCTCAATTACTTACTTTATTGATGGGAATAAAGGGTTAAAGTTTCCGATCTTGTATGCTTAATTTCGTATTTTATTTATTTATTTATTTTTCTGCTATGAGTACATAATGAGCACTGAAAAAGCGTGTATGCACTTTTCTCTCTCTCTCGTACATGTCTATATTATAAAACATTCTTTTTTCATTATTTTGGAGTTTTAATGATGTATTATTTACACAATAAATATGTATTTTAATGAAAAAGCAAACGATTCACAATATGTGGAATAATTTCAATTATAAATAAATAGAGAATCGATATATTCTAAATTTATTGTATTTTAATTATTTTTTATTAAGGCAGACGATTAACAATATGTGGAATTAATTAGATTATAAATAAATAGAAGCGATGTATTTTAAATTTATTATATTTTAATTAGGATTTTATTTGTAAGTATAATGCATTAATTATGTATTTCGAAAGAATTCATCAATTTTTAATCCTTTCATTTGAAAATAAATATAATGGACATATTGATTGATTAATTCTAAACTTAATCGTTTTTTTTTTTTTTTTTTTGCTTTATTTAATCTTAATAATTCTGGCAATATTCGATAATATATTTCCCATAATTTATAAAGCATTTTTTCACTGTCTATAATATATCTGAAAATAAAATTTAATAATTTAGAATTTTATGGCAGTTATAAAACTGCCTTTTGTTTGAAGGAAAAAAAATATTATTCCAAACTTTTTATTAAAGAGGTTTAGGTAAATTTAAGAAAATAAATAAATTTTTCCGATTTTCCAAGCAGTAAACATTACATAATTTTTCGAATAACTCTTTATCTGAGACGTTAACGTTTTCTTTTCTCTCAAAGAACTCTTTGTTAAGCTAGGTGAAAACAGAGAAATTATAGTCGAGTACAAAAATGAAAGAGCAGGTGTTTATAGAAAACATAAGCAAAAGAGGATAACGGTTTCTTTCCCAAAGAGTTGTTTGCTAATGCGTTGTTTCATGCATAAAAATAATACAAATAAAGGTTCAGTTTAAAAAAAATGAAATATGATGCTTGATTGTTTTAAATACAAGCATTATCTCTTTTACATCCAGCTCTTCTTAAAAATGAGTGATCCCACAAACTGAATGCTTTGTAAACATGAAGGCAATATTTCTAAAACATCTTAATATTTTACTAAGCAAATTACTATAAATTACTGGTGCAAGGAATGTGTAACTAAAATTATTAAACATTCAAGGTTGGTTTATATATATAAATAAACTAATGAAATAAAAAATAACTTTAAAAAGCAACGTAATAAAAGTATGATAAAGTCCCGAAAAATAAAGTTAAACTCGAAAATCTCCATAAAGAATACTTTCCCTAAACATTAAAATTAAAACAAAGTTTAATTTACAGAAAAATCTAAATAAAAGTATTTGGTTTCAACTGGTATAAAAAGCGAGATTACTTATTAAAACGTGCAAGTTTACAAAATCAATATGGTATTCATTGCAAAAGCAGATGACAAGAAATCTTCAACTTGGTAAAACTTTCTTTGGATTTAATCAAAATATTTCATCTTCAAATGTTTCTCTCGCTTCTATCAAATTTTACTCTAGATTGCTTTTTTTATAAATAATTTATTCTTATTCTTATATTTAATAACATAACAACTGCACAAAGACTTAAAGTCATGTGACATCATAATAACATGATAACGGCATTCCCAATTTTCCAGCCAATCAGTTCATGCTCTTTGCTCTGTAGCCAATTTTTTATTTTCGCAGTTACTTTCTTTTGAAATATAGTACATACTTCTAAAGAATAATAACGCACATATGTAAACAAAATGCACTTACTTTAAAATTAGACGCATAATATTATATATATATATAGTTTTTTATTTTGAAAACGTTTTGAAGAAACTTAATGTTTGAACATTTCTATCTGATTATCAAATTTTAAGCTTTATCTAAATTTTACAAGTTGGACATTAAGTACAAGACAAATGGCAGCTTTGAATTCAATACAGAACACATGATTGCATTTATTATATGACCGTCATGACCCTTTATATAAGAGAGAGTTACTATCCTCACATAATTTTAATTTAAATGTATTCTTACAACTTTTTGTACTACACGTGATCAAATTGAGTTGGTATAACTCAAACTCAGTAGCGCAACTGCCCATGAAGGCCAAAATCTACCGTGCCCATCCCAGTATACGTGACCATTTGGCGCTAAAGTGCATGAGCAGATGTCCCGATCAGGTGGTCAATTTGAAGTAATACACCCAGTGTTCTAGTGCCCCAGCAAGCTTGGTACTCATTCATCGACCCACTAAAGAGATGAAAGGCTGAGTCGACCTTGCCAAGCCCGAGGATAGAACTCAGAATCCATGTAGTTGAAGCGCAGCGCGATACGTTACCACTTTGCCACTGGGCGTACTTGAGTAGGTATATGTTACTAATACTTCGTATGCCATAATAATAAACATGTACGAGAATAATATCAGTGAAAATACGGCAAAAAAAAGAGTTCTTTATTATATTTTATTCATTGATTTCAGCATACTCTGTGGTAAAAATATGCTTACTCTCAACAATTGCTTCCTTTTGTTTTGCTATAATATTTCAGTAGCACAAAAGCAATTGTTGAAAAGAACGATTATCGTATGTTTTTGTTATAGATAACAGTTTATAATAAGCTTTTGCCTTTCCCATTCCAACCGAAAACAAATGCGGATGAACCTTTCTGAATACAAAATAGTTTTGAGCGACGTTAGCTGCATTTGAATGACCCGAATAATAAAAGAGCTTTTAAAGTCAAGTTACTATTGCCGAGAGCTTGGAGATTTTAAGATGCAATATTTCTTGGCTCCAGGTTTCTACTTCTGAAATAATTGCAGTATTTAGAATAAAAAACTGCAATGGGAAGATAATGAGAATTTTTTTTTTCAAAATAATGAGTGTATTTTTTTGTGTTTGTGTATGTGTGTATGTTCGATTAGAATTTTTTTTCACGTATTCCTTTTAGATTTACTTTTGCTTCATTATTGTTGTTACTAGTGTTACTGATTTAATGAACTGATTATTTTTATTACTATTGAACTTCATTATTGAAAAATTATTTTTATCATATTTATGCATGTGTGTTTTTGTGTTTCGATTTCTTTTAGTGTTTTATTATATAAGCAAAATTATATTTATTTTTATTGTAAGATGTTTGTATTTTTATTACAATGTCTTTTCTACCTTTTTTCTCTAATTATAACAAAAATAGCTTTTTAATTCACATTCATTGTATTTTTATTTGTATGTTTGATTTTCTAATATGGTGCTTACTTGTATT
>BMAV01001460.1:131902-147151 GCA_019973955.1 Trichonephila inaurata madagascariensis | reverse complement strand
CCCCCCCCCTTTTTTTGTATACAATTTTATTTATTTTTTTTTCTCATTTTTTCTTTTTGTTTTCTTTTATCATTTTTTCAAAGCGAAATAGCTTTCTTGCAAATGATGCCCTTTTATAATTAGTACTTGTATTTGTGAATTCAATTTCTTTAAATTCTACCATTTGCATTATTTTATTTTGTCTATTTAGCATTGCGCTATAGTTCGGAATTTTGCTAAATGACCAGAGATTAATATCCAGAATTCCATACCTTTTTTTACTTCAGAACTTTCAAATTATACTTAGCCTTCAGTTCATATATAGTAGCTCTAGCCATTCTTCATAGAAATCTTTGGTATTGAACTCCTAACCTTCGATCGAATTCCCCATCCCGAGATCTCAGGACACTAAATTATTTTCTTACCAATCATTTTATAAAGATCATATCTATTATAAATTATTAGTTTTACTATGTGTTATAAATGATTAGTTTTTAGTAACACTGCGCTCATAGTGTGGAAGTTTAGAGAAAAGGATGCAATTGAAGTATCCATCTTATTTCCGTTTGTGAGTTTCTTCAATCCTTAACGTATTTCTGTAGCACGAACTAAGTCTTCCTATATCACTAAAAAGAAACATTCGTCACAATCAGAATTTGCAATGTACAACTGCATGTTTTTCTGATATGTATAATTCATTCTTACAATTTTCCTACTTTAATCCTTCCAACTAAAATTTTTTTTTGTGTACACATTCAGGTTTCACTATAATTAAAACTTATACTTTATACTCATACATACTTTTTTTTACATTATTTTTTATAATGAAATTAAATCTGGAATTATTTACGTACAATTTTAATTTTATCATTTATTTTAGAGAATAATTCTTATTTATCCTTAATTATGAAGTTTCTCACTTTGTTTTATAGGTAATTTTCAAAACTTTTATATATAATAAGACCTTTAATTTACCCAGTATGTACTAACAAGCATCTTTAGTTAAATATTAATGTAATGTAGATCAATTAGTATGACTTACAAATTTCATTATTCCTCATATCCTTTTTAAAAACTCTAAAAGAAATATTTTTTACTTTTGAATAAATATCAATTATTATAATACTTTTCTCAATTCCAAATGTATTCATTCTATTAAAGTCATTGATGATGCATATATTAAAAATGAATGGATTTTATGTATTTCTATATAAAACTAACTACATTCATTTGATGATAATTATATAAAAATTACTTGATATCTTTTGAGGCAGAATTTCAAAAGGAATTTTATTTTCAATGCGCGCCTAATTTATGGAAGATAATATTCACATGTAAGCTATTTAATAAGTACGAAATATCTCTGAAAAGACCGGAACTACATTCTACATTTGTGAGTTCATTAATCTACCATTTTTCTTTATTTACTTACTTATATTACATTCTCGGCAAATTCTCGAGCAGACGATTCTAAATTGGTTTCAAAGTTAAATATTAGAATCGGTTCTAATAAATACAAGAATCGGTTCAAATAAATATTAGAATTGGTTCAAATAAATATTTCAAATGACGTTTTTTACACTTGTAATATTCATTAAAGTGTTCATTTACTAAAGTGCATCATCCTTATAAAGTAAATAATTCCGTTAAATTTAATTTCATACAAATGAATATTTGAGGTCTGAATTCATTTGAACTTTTAATGCAAATTTTCAATAAACTCGTATTCACTTCGTGATTCTTTCATTAATTAAAAATGCATCGTTCTAAGCGTTACTGTGTTAAAGTATGCTTATCATTCTATATGAATATCTATTAAGGCATCCGACTACGTTCGGAACCGTGGTTTTGCAAAAGCGTATAAATGGATACTGTTTATAATATTTAGTGTCACTTAGATTAGACAATGTATATAAAATTGTTTTAAGAATAGCATTACAATAAAAAATTATTTAAGTACAATATTTTGACAAAAAATGAACATAGAATGGCCCAATTTTAAAATATTCTTCTTTTGTGAAAACTGCTTCTATTCTAATAATATTTTTGCCTGTACATAGCTCAGACCTCTGTACAGAGGCTCAACTAAAATTTTTGAAATGTATAACTTAGAAGTGGGTTTATCCATGTTTTACGACAACAGAGGAGAGAAATTTTTAGAAAATAACGCCGATAATACTTCAATAGGCTGTAACTCTGAAAATAATGTGAATTTTTCTAAACTCGTAGTTGAGTCTCTGTACAGATGTCTGAGCTATACACAGGCAAAATATTATTACAATAGAAGCACTTTTCCCAAAAGGAGAACATTTTGAAAAAATGCTATTCTAAGTTAATTTTTTATCGAAATATTGTATTTAAATAATTTATTTTTGTCAAAATGTCCTTAAAACATTTTTATACATGTATTTCAATTTAAGTAACACTAAATATCATGAAAATTATCCATTTATGCGTTTTTTTAAAATCACGGTTCCGAACGTAATCTCGGATACCTTAATATAAACTATACCTTTTTAATTTAGATGTTTTGCTTATCAAAGTACCAAAATATTTTTTGGTTTAAATTGACATCTCTAGAGGGCTATTGGTGAGACCGCAGTGGCCGAGTGGTCGTGGTCACTGGCTGGTGTTGCCGAGTCCTGGGTTCGAAATCCAGGCCCAATGAAGATGACCATATGAAAAATATTCAAATTATTAAACAAGGCTACGAAATTATCGCAAATATATATTACAAGCTTAGAAAATCCATTAGATATCTAAGGCATTTTTTTATTAGCACTATATATATATAAAGCTTTAATTTCATTGGAACGGTATAGTTGGTGTTTCGCGATCCCTTAAAAAATTTCCCATAATTAACAAAGGGCCCATAATTTCTATATTGAACTTAAAATCCAAATTCGTGTAAGGTAAAATGTAAAACATTCAAGAAAGGATGATGAAACCTAATTGTTCTTTTGATCATTTTGTTAAGATTAAAAAAAACCAACTTTTTTTCACAAAAATTCTTTAGAATTATTCAAACATTTATGATTTTAGAAAAAAGCAATCATCTTTGCGAATTAATTCAATACTTTTATATTATAAAAAAAGCTTCAAATTCCTTCAGACCAATAATTCTATGCGTAAAAAAAAATCTTTAAAAATAAGTTATGGTAGCCTTTATATATGTATCGTGAAAAGTGGGATTTAAAACTTATAATTAACTGTGGAAAAAGTTTAACATTTTCACTTTACTTTCAAAAAATAGTGAGCGTACTTATATTCTCAATGTCATGGATTGTTCAGTATTTGTAAAATTTGCATTTTTTAATATATTTCTCAGGATTTTCACTTTCTCTTTGTAATTTTACTTTTACTTTTTTTTAAATAATATATGAGTGATAGATGATATTAATTAGAAGAATAGCGTTTGTTAGATTTTTTTTTTACTCTAAATACTATGAATGAACAGTGTTTTTGTTCATTAACAAATTTTAAGCCTCAGATATTACATAAAGTTAAAAAATTCTGCTTTTATTTTCAAATGAAGCAAGTCTTGTGAATTAAATTTTAAGGTTTGCCAGTAGTTTCAAAGTAGAGATAGCGTAAAAACTTGAGTCTTCTTTTATAATATCACACAAAACCACTTTCAGAAAAAAAGGATAAAAAGCAAAACAAAAAAAGTGTCTCATTTCTTTTTTCTAATAATTTTTTCAGCATTCTCATTCATTTTTTACCCATAAACTATTTTAATATTCTCTGTAAATAATTTTACATTAAATTTCAACATTTAGTTGATTTCATTATAAGGTTGCTCTTTAGTTATAAATTATTCAACAGATTTAAATTTAATATATTTTTTATTTAAATCCTGATTTAATTAACTTATATAAAATTTTGTTTGACATATAACACAAATAAATACAATGCAAGGTTAAAACTATTTATTTCTATTTTTTGGACAAGAGTTACTAGGTATGATATATGGTTTATATAAGCGCAACTTTATCATTACATTGATATAATTCCATTATATTCACTTTCAGATTTCATACTTAATCATGTGCAAATTAATTACTTTAATTATTAATTTTCACTTTCATGAGCTGTAAAATTAGATCAGCTTTGCACTATTTTGTATTCACAAATTCTGTACATTTTTTTAAAAAATTGCGGTGCATTTGATACTAAACGAGAAAGAGGATATTCTATACAATAACCCACACAAATTTTTAAAAATTTTATTTTATAAATCTTCTAATATTTTCAAGACTGTTCGTCATTACGTTTATGACTGAGCCAAAACCTAACAATTACTCCAACTCAGACATTCATAAATTTTTCCCGTTTAAAAGTTATGACTTTTGCATAATTTTATGCGCTATTCCAACCTATAAAAATACAGGGAATCTAGACAACTTCACAAATCTATACAGACTATAACTTTTTCCTTCCCTATCTCGAAGAAAACTTTCGATAAAAAGCAATGTTCCATTTTTTCAACGTCTGAAATCTCTCCTGAAAGAACAGAAAGGAAAAAAAATTTGATGCGAAATCAAAAATTGCTATCTGTACAAGTATGCCAAGGATTCCCACTAAAACAAAGGTATTTCCTGTACCACCAGTACATAAGCGTTCCCTCCATTTCGAGATAGGAATAACAGGTCGATAAACGCAGAGAACACATCTAAGTAATTTCCAACTTAAATGCTGTTTCTCCACACAATAATGGCTCTTTCGCATGCTATGGTTTTCTCTCACGATATATAAGTCTACTTAAACAGATCTTTCAAAAATTCTCTTTTTTCCCTTTATACATATATACATTTGCAGGTATTTTTAATTGTTCTACACTGTAATTCATTAAACGATTGGGGGAGGTGGTTTTGCGCCAAGTTGTTATGGATGTTTGCCAATTTGTACGTGCTACCAGTTTTACAAATGGCGCGCTTAATTTTTAATGACAAAGGGTTTTAAGCATATTTTAATTAACATTTTTGAAGAGTGTGAGGGTTAATGTATTAAATGAGTTTTTTGTTTTTAATTTAGAGAGATGAATTTAAATATGAGTTTTAGAAACTGTTGGTTCTTTCGTAATAATTTAATTAAAACGTCATTTTAAACTCCAAAGAACTTTTACTTTTTTTTAAAATTAAAATAGAATTTTAATTTTTTTTTTGTTCTATTAAGTGTATATACCTATGATTTGCAAGAGCTTTAATGTCAAGAATTTAAATATTTGAAAAAAAAATTTTAAACTTTTAATGAAGTATACGAAAATTATAAGTTTTTTTAGAAAATAAATAATATATTCTTATAAAAACACACCAAAAAAATTAGAAGATTAGTAAGAAGTGTACAGAATAAAACGTAATGAAATTAAATGTACTGAAAAAATTAAATAATAAACAAATAATAATGAAATTAATGATGATGAAAATAATAAAATAGTAAATAATGACAAATAGTAAGTAAAAATAATAATAAAATAATGAAATGCGTAAAAAATCATAAAAGTATAATTTTTTTGCAGAAAAAATAAATAAATAAATATAAAAATAAAAAACAAATAAATATAAAAATAAAAAATAAAAATATAAAAATAAAAAAATTAATAAATATAAAAATACAAAATAAATAAATATAAAAATACAAAATAAATAGAAATATAAAAATAAATAAATATAAATATAAAAATGAAAAATAAATTATTTCAACCTAATTAATCTGGCTTTTCTATAAAACTAAGGAAGAAACAAGTATATATATTTCAAACGAGAAAATTGTCAAATTGCCAGAATTATCGATATGAAACATTATTAAATTTTACCATTCTTATATTTTAATGTTTCTTATAACTTATTAACTCTAATCCCGCTGCTGTTATTTGTATTTTCTTTCAAAGCTAAGTGTCAGGGGAAAAATCTTAAGAAAGATAAAAGTTACAATTAGTTTCTTTTGAGAATTCTTTATATTTACTTTTGCTAGAATTACTTTTCAGCTATTTTACCCATTTTATTCTTAGTTTAATGCATTATTGAATTATTTCTTTTGCCATATTTTATCGTTTGACTGTAACAGCTCTAAGATAATTATTCTGGACGAGTCCAATATTTATTGTGAATTTTTGTTAGAATTTTTGTTCGATATTTTTAATGGTTTTGTTTCTTGTTTAAATTCATGTTGATTTTTTTTCTCTCGATTTTTGATTCATCAAACTGAAATTATTTGTCGCGACTATTTTCTGAGTCATTCAAATGTTTATTTTGTAAATAAACGCTTACTACTCTTATTTTTATTTTCATTTGCATTTTTCGATGCCAATAAAAATGAGATTTCAATATAAAAAAGGAAAGGAACTGTAAGAATTCATAATTTACATTAAAATGATATATGCTGCCATTTTTACAAAACTTTATTTTAGTTGCTTTTTCAAAATTTGGCTTTTTATATAATCTTAACTAATGATTATTTAAATTAGTATTTTTTATGAGTTATATTTTCATCTGATACTTTACAATGGGATAAAAATAGTTGTGCTGTCAGATTCCATGAAATTTTTGACAGTAAATGGCAGAGAGAGAGGTTGAGTTTGAAAGTTAAAAAATGGTTATTTATTCTTTCACATAATTGAATGTTCTTAATTAGTAGAAAAGTCCTTACAATTATCAAGTACGTTATGTGGTAATAAATCCTAATTTACTCTGGAACCTTCTATTAAAATACAGCAGATTTTCTTCTAGAATGTAAAAAGAAAAGGACACATATAAACCTAAAAATGTAGAGTTTTGAAATCATATAAATATAGAACACATCACACAATTCAAATTCGTAGACAGTGACTTGCAGTGATAAGTGACATGCAGTCACTAACTTCGATACTTCCAATGATACTTCCCAGCATCGTCCTAAAATGGGCAGTAAAGCCATTAAAGAAGCTTTTTCAGTTCCCTCTTCAAGGAGTCGTCCTAGACCAGGAGTGGCGAACCTTTATGGATCAGTGTGCCACTTTTTTCTAAAGAAATATTTAATGAGGTATAGACGTGCCGTCAAATAATTTTGACTTGTGATTACTGGGAAAATAATAAAACTGAATACTAACAACTCAAAACTCTTCATTTACTACAAAAAAAAACTGCATTTTATACATCATAGTAGTAAATGTTTTAGTTATACGTGTAATTCAAATTAAAGTAACATTAGTGTGATTTTTGCTGTTGCAAATTGGATGAAAAATAACATATATTAGAATTGTAAGGTGTTACTTCTAGCAGAATGCATGCTGAATGGGAGTCATCTGCCAAACGGTTTCTAAGCGAGTCTCTTAATGTTATTCATCTCTGAAAATAATGACTCGCAGGCATAGGTAGATAAAAATAATGGTTGCAACAGCATGAACCCGCTTCTTCAAACAGTTAAATGTGTCTGGAACTGAATTCCATGTTTCCAAAATTCTATTACTCGCATTTATACTGATATTGCTTGTTAGTATTTCTGTTTCAATCACAATTCCAACTTTCTTCTTTTTTTCAACAATTTTTTGAATCCATCTTGAACTAGACGGTAAATCAATCTTTCAATCTCTAATCAATCCAATTGGGTCAAGTTCAGTTTATTAAAGAAAGTCACATCAGGGTACATAAAAAACTTGAGCGTGTCCGATAATTATTTGACCTGAGAAAATCTCGCTGAAAACTGCGACTAATCACTCGCGTTTGTTCGTAATACTTCATGCTGAACTTTGTTATATTGACTTAAAATGCAATCCGTTTTGATCGGTGGCGTGCCCAAAATTTTGTGTTGCGTGCCATCAATGGCACGCGTGCCATTGGTTCGCCATCCCTGTCCTAGACTCTTCTGGATATGTCTTAAGGCATTTACTTTGTCACTGAATTTGGCGAAATTTGGTGATCAAATTTGTCGCCGAGGTTACTTATTGAAATGTGTTACCTGTTTGCCAGTAAAAAATGATCTTTCTTGTCATAATATCCATTTGGCAAAGAAGCAAACGATGTCTAAACTTGCATAATAATATGAAACCTTTCTTCTATTTTACTAAGAATCCATTTTTCTCTCTTGACACGTACTTTAAACATTTTTAAGACTTAAAAATTCAAACATTTGTGGTAGAGTTATAGTCAAGTAAAAATAATACAACATATCTCATTCTTTTGTTTTTGTAAGAAATGTTGAACTCTATTATGGGCTTGATAAAAAAGAGTTACACATCAACTTTATCACCTAAATTGTGAAGTATTTGAATAAATTAACATGTTTTATGATAGCATTATCACTTTTACGATCTAAACATTTATTAAGACAACTAAATTTTTAGTCATTTTGTCGCGAAGATCAAAAGGGCTCGGGGGTGGGGTATGAATTTTTACAACACAGCATTAAAAAGATTGATATAACTTTAAATTGAAACAGAAGAAATTTCATTTTTAAAATTGGCTATATTATTTTTTTTAATGTTTAAAGTATATTTTTATATGTACGGTAAGTTATTGTTTCTAAGCAAACGCGCGGTAAAATATAAATATAAAAATCTCTGATCAATTACACTTTGTGAATTGCATACAGTTGGACTTAGTTGCTCTGGGAGACTATACAAATTTAGGTTTTATAGCTATTTTAATTGTTGCAGCAATTATTACAAAAAAGAGTGCATCTGAGTTGAATTTACAGAGAGCTTGTTATGAAAACAACTTATAAATCTCAAACTATTTATATGCTTGTTGCTATGGTAACGAGTGCATTCAGTTTAAGTATGAAATGCTTGAAGTAAAACATTCACACTGAAGCTTTTAGGCGACAAATTCTCAAAATATAATATTACTTATTCCGAGCTCACTAAATTAATTACCAAAGCAATTCATTTGCTTAATGTTTCAACTAAAAACATTCCCCATTTTAAATGAATTTGTCTTGCATCTAATAAATCCAGCGGTAATAGTGTTTTTCGTGGTTGAGAGATAATAGTACCACAAATTAGTGTGTTAGATTTCTCATTTGCATATGCTAAATTTAATTTGAAATATTATCTTTGTCTAAGAAATTCAGATCTTGCAGTAACTTAGTTGTTAAGATTATTGACTTAATTATCGTTAGAGTTTGAACTCATGTCATGAAATTTAATCTTGAACTCAACTGGTTAGAGGAATAAGGTTCAAATTTAAATGTAGTGCACATTATCAAGAAGAATTGTAAATTCTGAATTCAGTTTGGTTTTATTTCTATCCAGTTAAGGTAAAATATAGATTGCAAGCCAAATTTGGCGGTTTTTTTAATTCGATAACATTCTTTTCTTTTTTTGGTAACCCTTACAATACGAGTTTTTTCGATAGGCTATTTTCCAAACATTTTATCGCTGCAAACCGGCCGTCGTTTGATAATTTTATCGTAGCCCACTGAATGGGGGAGAAGGCGTTGATTGTTTACATTTTAGATTGTTTTGATGTAATAATTTTAATTTAATTGCGCCTATATATATAAACATGCCTTCAGAATAAAATACAGTTAACAAGAAAATGAACATAATTTGTTTTAACATGGAAATGATTTAATATTCCTTGGGAAGCCTGGTACTATTTGATGCACGGACAGGGGTTAGAGGGAACCACTGGTGTGTAAAATAGTTTGGCGATTTAATTTAAACTCGCCAAAAATTGCCAAAAACACCAATACACGTCATATTTTATTTTAACTGTTCTAGCGCAATGTTAATTGAAACAATCAACTAAATCTTATATTTATGATTACATCATTGAATAAACTTTACACTTGTATACCGAGTTTCATTATTACCAAAAACACACATATTTTAATCGTATTTTTAATTAAAATTTTGTTTTTCCCCTCTAATTTTTGAGATGCATCATTAAATGTCTTTTCGACTCACAGAATCATTAAGCTTGTTTATGTAAACAATTTTTTTAAAGAAACCTCTTTCTAAATTTTATATAGCTTCAGTTTAATATGTAGCATTTCTTCGTGTTGTTATTTAAGCAAGACCATTACTATTTCCACATCACTGACACTTTCTCGTTAAATAATTTTTAATATAAAAGAGGAGAGTTTTTCTCATTTTCAGAATTTATTCCAACGAGAAAGTGATAATAAAATCAAAAACATTTTCCCTTCAAAAATTATTTTAGGTTCGGATCCGTGATTTTGAAAAACATGTAATTGAAGAATTTTTTGATATTTAGTGCCAGTTGAATTAGAATAGACATACAACATTGTTTTATTACCAAAAAATATTATTTAAATTCAATTTTTTAGCAAAAAATGATAAAATGTATGACATTTTTTTTTCAAAACATTCTCCTTTAAATGGTATCTGACAACTTGCAACAACTTTTTTTTTTAAAAAGATGGAGATTTTTTCATGATTTTTTTATTTATTTGGTACATTTTAAGAAAAAAATCCTAAAATTGAAAACAGAAAAAAAATTTATTATTGTTAAAATGGAAAAAAACTGATGAAAATGTACAAAAAATTACATAAACGGGGCCCGCTCTGTACAAAAATTTTATGAACAAATTCTCAATATTTCAATATTGATGTGTTACTTTGCTATTCATGTTTGATATGTGACCCCCACTCTCCTCCTCTTTCTCCACTCTTATGTAATAAAATATGAATAAATTCACTTCAGTTCAGTTCAGGCTCTGTAGAGTACTTCTAGTTATATATAGGCAAAATATTATCATTGTAAAAGCATTTTTTAAAAAAAAGAGAATGTTTTGAGAATACCTCATTCTTTCTTCATTTTTATTACCAATAAATCCCATGTAGATATTTTTTTCCTTTTAATAATATTCTTAAAATAATTTTATATGTATATATTCTAATTCAGCCGACATTAAATATCCTAAAAATTATCCATTTATATGTTTTTTTTAAAAAAAAAATTACGGTTAAAAACGTAGTTAGTTATTTTCAAACATTAATTATCTAAATAAATCTGTAATGATTTACTTATGATAATATACACATATTTATAGCTTTGTACGTAAAAGATTAAACCAAATATGATAGATTCGCAGTCAAGTTCAATAAAATCTCTCTTTAGAGTAACAATTACTAATTAATTTAAGTTACACACGGACAACAAACATAACAAAAATTAAGGACACAGAACATGGGTTTTCATAGCGACCGCATTCATTCCTCACTTGGGTCACTGATTTTCAGTGATCACTAGAGGGCGCTTCTGCTGCTTGGAGCAGTGAACATACAATTATAAAAATAAAAGTGGTTCAGTGGCGTACACAAGGGAGGGGTCCTGGGGGTCCGGACCCCCCCCCCCAAAGCCCTTTATTTTTTTTCTCTCTCGATTGATTATTATTATAAGTATATAGTACGTAAAATTTAATTAAGTATTTGCTATTAATGATTAATTTTATTAATTAATGCTAATTATTTAATCAATAATTCGTTTTTTACTGTGTTTTGTTTCCGAAAATCGACAAAATCAAAAGGAGCATGATACAAGAATAGTGAACTTTCGCCCCTGGCCCCCCCCCCCCTTGAAAAATTCCTGTGTGCGCTACTGAAGTGGTTACACATATTTATTACTAGTTCAGAATTTTTTACAAATTGAAATGCTTGAAATAAAATGAAACTAGTCATTGCTCTCAAAAAATGAGTTATGAATCCAAAAGTGGGGAAAACAATTTTTAAGTCTTAAAGCGATTGAGCCGTATCAGATTACACTTTTTATCTCCCATAAACTGGTATTCTTCCTCAGAAAAGCAGGACTAAAACAGAAAATTATTTCAATGATCTGGCCATAATTTTTGAAGCACCCATTTTATCGTTTAATAACCTCGACTATAAAGCAGCTGGGAAGTTTTAACTTTTAAATGACTTCATTACCTTTATCTCTCAGTTTGAAAAATGTTTAGTTTCTTCATTAATTTTACACATCGCCCATAACTTTACGACAGAATTAAAAGTTCCAGTTATCCTTTAAAAAGCAAATTTAACGATTTCGAAAATATATGGTAACGAGTGTTTTACCTTTTAGCGAATAAAAATAAATCGAACTCCAAACGGTCGTATTTATGACGATACTAATAATGGCCGTATTTCTGAAGATAAGCATAATAAAGTAATAATTACAGATCTAGAAGATTCAAAAACGCTTCTAATTAAATCTCCTTTTTAAGTTTTCTGACTCAAATCTTAAATTTACACTTTTCTAGGCAGAAGCAATGGAATAACACATGCATATTTATGCTATGATGGATAGACTGGGTATATCCATCAGAATATACTTGTAACCTATAACTCCTTTTTTTTTATTTTCATGAAATTTAGAATGGAGGGTTTGCCGGCTGGGTGGCGTAGTTGGTTTGTCGCCGGCCTTGAACGCATAAAATTGCGGGCTCGACCCTGGTCCAAGTCGGTGGATTTTCATGATGCAGAAAATCTACAGTGCCCATTTCACTTGATTATGTGAATTGCAAAAGGTCCCTTGAATGCCTGTTTGGCTTGGGTGCTCTCGGCAAAATTAATCTTTTTGTTCAATTTTGCCTCGTCAGAGCCCAGTTTCCACCCTCTGTGAAGGAAGCTGGGCGTCAAAATTTCAGCGGTGATTCACATTCCACCTATATGGTGCCATACTAAAAAGAGATTCCAGCTCCCGGGGAATGCACTAGGCCTGTAATGGTAAAACACCAACCCGCCGCTCCATTTGAAAGAAATCTAGGGCACAAGAAAATCTAGGTTAAGGTATTCGACTACCCTCGGAACCGTGATTTTGCAAAAGCGTGTAAATGGATAATATTTATGATATTTAGTGTTACTTAGATTAGAAAATGTATATAAAATTGTTTTAAGAATAGTATTACAATAAAAAATTATTTAAGTACACTATTTTGGCAAAAAATGAACATAGAATGACCCATTTTCAAAATATTCTCTTTTTCTGAAAAATGCTTCTATTCTAATAATACTATGCTTGTCTATAGCTCAGACCTCTGTACAGAGACTCAACTAGAATTTTTGAAATATATAATTTAGACGTGGGTTTATCCATGTTTTACGACAACAGAGGGGAGAAATTTTAAGAAAATAACGCCTATAATTATTTCAATGGGTTGTAACTCTGAAAATAAGGTGAATTTTTCAAAAATCGTAGTTGAGCCTCTGTATAGAGATCTGAGCTATATACAGGCAAAATATTATTGTAATAGAAGCATTTTTCACAAAAGGAGAACTTTTTGAAGAAAAGTTATTCTAAGTTAATTTTTTGCCGAAATATTGTATTTAAATAATTTATTTTTGTCAAAATGTCCTTAAAACAATTTATACATGTATTCTAATCTAAGTGACACTAAATATCATGAAAATTATCCATTTGTGCGCTTTTTTAAAATCACGGTTCCGAACGTAGTCGGATACCTTAAAGATATGCTCCAAATACAATTATTCCTATTCGGCATTGGTTTTGTCCCACAGATTCAATCGCAAACTTAACAGATTTTGCCTATAATTAAAACTTAGATTCTTCTAATCGATACACGGAAACCCTTTTAACCTTGAATGTGACCCAATATGTTTCCAAAGGAGAAGGGTTAGAAATTTATACCACAAGAAGTCCCGTGAAGAAAAAAAGTTCTATTTAATTGGGGGGGGGGTGTTTCTGGCTAACTATATACTACTACATACAATATTCTTTTCATTCAAAGCCTTTAACTCTTAGATTTGTCCTTTTTTATATCCATATCTACGTAAAATCTATAGAATTTATTACATAGTCCTTTATTATTATAGTAGAAGCCATACCCTAGTTCTTTTATTGATTCAAAAGTTTCCAAATCGAATTACCAATCCTTTCTTGTACTCCTTCGCGCTGTCGTCATTCTAAGAAGATTGTTGTCGTGTCACGTCAAGTAAAACATTGTACTTAAGGGTGATTATTCAATCATTCTGATTAAATTCTCAGCCTTTGAGAATAAATCTCCGGTTTATACTATAACAGTTCAATTTTCAGAATACTTTTAAATGTAACGAGACATGTTCTTGAAGCGTTATTTAATGAAGCGTTGTAGAGTCTTATGCCCTGCTAGCGTTGATTTAATTGGGGGCTAGAGAATTTGGAATTTTCAAATACTTTAAGCTCTGTTCTATAATTCGAATGTGCCTGGATCAGTCTTGAAATTAATATGAGATTAGGATTCTTCAATGCTGTGTAATTCCTTTCGCCATTTTAAATGCGTTCTGCGTAAGAAAAAAATCAAGTTAGTCGTAGAGTTTGTAGAAAAAAAATAAATGAAAAAAAACATTGTTCTTATTTATTAAATTCGGAAAAATTTATACTCCAGTTTATTTATACAGGAAAGATACATTTTTCACAACAGGTGAAAAATTATCACAATTAATTACAATGCTTTTGAAACAAATAAGTCCTTTCGAAAACAGTTTTTTTATAGAAGTTTTTAGTTATTTGGATTAGCTCGACGTTGTTCTAGCAATACATAAGATCTGATCGCTTGTTATAATGCTGTCGGCTATTGAAATAATCTGCAACTTTTCAGTTTAAGAGTTTCTTTAATAATGAATTTTTTCGTTGAAAAAAAATATGTAAAAATTGATCCTTTAATTCCACACTATTTATTGCGGGAATTCTTCCGTGTAAAAAAATCAAAAAATTCTTTTAAATATTGAAATAGAAGCACATTATAAAACATTATAGAAATATGTTTAATTCATATTGAAAACAAACAAAATATATTTATCACTGAACAAGGAAAGAAAACTTTTTCATCTTCCTTAAAATATATTTATTATTAATACAATAAATTTAATAGAACACAGTATAAAATCTCTGAAGTTTACAAAATTATTTTCCTAAAACATCTTTAAAAAAAACTAATAACCTTCAAGCAATTTATCCTATCATTGCAAGAAATAAACTTAAAACGAAAGTCTTCCTCTATATTTTATTTTTCATGGAATATAAAGATATAAATCTAATCAATCCCTAAAACATCTCCCAACATCCATTTCTGAGAATTCAATTCTATTTTTAAACCACCCATATTCCTTAGTAATAGTTTTCAGAAGAAACTTCAACTATCAATTACAAAAGTTGGCCATAATATATAATTCTTAAAACATCGTTCCAAACTATATTTATTCTTTATTTTTTCTCACAGTTTTTTTTTCCCTTAAGTTTCCTTATAGGAGGCTTATAGGAGGGAGAAAAGGGAAAAAAATAAAACTATAACTTTCCTTCTATTTCTACCTGGAATGGGGTAGTCAGTGTAAAA
>BMAV01001460.1:110559-131502 GCA_019973955.1 Trichonephila inaurata madagascariensis | reverse complement strand
CAACATTTGTCATTGTTTTAACAGTTACATTGCTACAACAATGGAGTTGAATCTAAGTTGGCATCAAAAACTAGTAATTAATCAAATTTAATTTAATTAATGAATTAATATTTGAAAAAACTGTATTAACATCAAGCGTCACCCACTGCAAGCTTAAAAAAATTTATTTGAACTTGATTAGATGAATAGAAAGTATTTAATTAACGATTGAGAATTTGAACAAGATAAATTTTGTATAAATAAATATATATAGAGAGAGAGAGAGCTAATAGTAGGAATTGAAAATAGTCTTTGTTTTGCATCTAAGATTTTATCTAATTGTTCAAAATATTTTTTTCTGTTATAATTGTTTACTTCCATATGTGTGTGTGTGCCGCAGAAAGATTCTGACTTATTTGGCACAGACAGTATTTCGAATTATATTTATTTATCTTCAAGCAATGAAATCAACAGTTGAGCATTTGCATCTCACTCTCTGAATTTCCGTATCATGTCACATGTAAACTCTCGTTTACTTTTTTAATTAACTTAATACAGTAGAATCCGAGCAACTGGGCTACAATCTTGCATTGTGCTCGATGTAGAAATGATTACTACTGTCACAGTTAGTAAAAATGCCGGAATATAAGGAAGACTTCAGCGTTGAATGCAGCTTACAAATACCTAAAAAATCTCTTAGTGGGAAAATAAAGCCTGTCGAAACTACCCTTCAGTATTTTGAGCAACAAGTTACGTCGGTAATGGACACTGGGTTTTCGTCGGCTTCCTGATGAAGCAGCAAAACGCAAAGTGCAGTACAGAAGATAACAGGACATTACGCATTTTTTAAAAAAAGGTAGCCACTTTTTGCAAAGACGGCTACTTAATTTTCATTATAGATATTTTTGCGTCTCCATGAAGCATTTTTCTAAGGTAAGTCTGATCAGGCAAATTACTGATTACTACGTATTCATTAATTTTCATATAGTAAATGCTCTTTGAGTGCCTTCATAAAATACGTACGTTTCCTTCGTTTAAGGCTGTCTTCTGTAAAAGAACGAGAGCTTGAACTTGAGAAGCACGTTTTCAGACAGAAAAAAAACGTCCTCAATTTCTATGGAAATTTGCAATATCATAACTCATACCTCTGTTAACAATATAGTGTTTTTAAAAATGCCAAAATATTCCATGAATACTTTCTTTTTTTGTTATAACACGTGAAGGCATAGCCCATTTAACATTACAGTATAGGAAAAAAAGCGCGAAACTCATTTTATACTAGAAAAAAAATGAATAAACTCGGTTAAAATCGGGAAGTATAATAAAAAATTCTGCTCTCTAAAGGATAATGAAGCCAGACTATCATATTAATGTTTCATTTCTTTTATATCTGAAAAAAAAATGTTCCACAAATTCTGGTCCTATTCTTTAACATTAACCGAAGGCAGCCTTAAGAACATTTGGGCAATTTATTTTCTGTTGTATTCTCGAGTTAACAATACATACGAGTACACTACAGTGTTTTCTAGGGAAATGCTCGAACTTATTCACTTTTGATTCCGTACCCGATATCCCTGCTTTTTCACAAACTCGGCCATCCTTAGGCCCACATTAGACCGATATTTCGGGACTCTATTAGATGATAAATAAGGTTGTGAATTGCCTTCGTTAGCAGCATAAAGAATCTGTACCTGTTGGGTAGTGAGTTAGGGCAGAGGGGGGGGGGGTTTTTTTTTTTGAAGAGCTACATTGTGGAAGTAGAGGTAACCCGAGGGCCGCACCTTTTTAAAATGATTGCATCCATTAGTTAAATTTGCATCTCAAAAAAGGTATAAAATGTACCGTAAAAATCAATAAAACCAAATAAAACAGTGGCAGCTTCACTCAGTGAATTTATTTTAAAGTTTAAAGCACGTTTAATGTAAGAATCCATTTAGTGAGACAGGGGTATCCTATCACACTTTTCTACATTTTTTTAAATCAGGAGAGAGATTTTTTGTTGAACTTCTCATCACAATCTGCAAGTTAATGTCAGCCACTCACATCTGCATTTACTCTTGTTGATCTTCAACAAAATAAATTTTCTCCACAAATATATCTTGACACAAATGTAGAGATCATTTTCTATCTGTTTGGTTTTCTGCATGTGTCTTGAAAGTCCGTTATTTTCCAATCTTTGACTTAAACTTTTCGACTCGCTGTACCCTTGGAACAATGAGTTGTTTTCGGGGAACCCCATTTTAAACACACACACAGAAGATAATACCTATAACATGTGTATTTAAAGTAAATACACACATATTTAGTGTAAAGACAGCTAAAATAGTATTATATTTATTATTAAAAAAATTTAATGTTATTCTAAAATGACTTGCTCATTAATATATTAATTTGTTACCGATTAATAATGTTAATTTGTTGTATTGTTTGTTTGCACCCCAAATTATTAGTTATAAACATATTTAATATTAAAAACATACCTAAATGGGAAGTACTAATATGACATAAAAAATATATTTAGTGTATTAACCCCTTAAGGACTGCGGATGTATATATACCTCTCCCTCGGCCAATGTATTAACTGCGCAGACGTATATATACGTATTTCCGAAGTATTATCTTTTCTTTGCGCAGCTATCAGTAAAATAATGCCGAAAGTAGGGAATGCAATAAAATGACTTTTGCAATGTTTCCAAATGACTTATTTATTTCAGAGACGGGTTTGTGCTTATATATATATATATATATATATATTTATATTTATCTCCACACACACATATATAGACTTTTCTCCCCACTCACACCAATAGACCTCATACACAGACATATGCGAAAATCAATGGCATTTGGGAGTAAATCGTGTACCTTTTAATCGGTGGTTGAGGGTTAGAAATCAAAGTATGAGAAGTAAGATCAATATATTTTTGTTTGTGGTAAATTCAAATTCGTTCTTTCTACCCCTTGTCAAAGTAATCCTGCAGTAGAATGCTTCATAATTAGCCAAGTGGCCTTATAGGATTAGAAAGGATATCATCCTAGCTAATTACAGCTCGGATTTTGGCTTCTCTTTCCTAACGAGTTCCAAAGCCATTTTCATTATCATTCTGTGTTATATCCTTTATACTCAAATACCAATTAAAATATGGCCTCTACAGATTTATCCTTGGAAAACTTGGGGGTAAACACTTCGTTAGGCAACTTAAAATATAATGCAGGACTCTTAGATTTTAATTGAGTTGAACCCTAATGTTTGATGACTGGAATTTTGCGGGGTTTTATCCATTTTTAATGTTTATTGTCGTTTGAAACTTTAAATGCTTTAATGGCATTGGGAATCGTATAGTTATGTGAGGTTTTTGGTTAATTCTTTTGTTATTTTTTTTAATAACATTACTTCTTAAACTCTCGAAGAAGACAAAGATTTAACATTAAGTTATGATAGTCATTGCATATATTTACGAAATGGAGAGGGTACATAATCTTAAAATGGATTCTTTAAAACGTATTACTCTTTGTAATTGATTGCAACAAGTGTTAACAAAATAAAAGGTAGTAACATACATTAAAACTAGAAACATCCTAGAAACATATTATTAGAGAAATTTCACATATTGAAATGAGGAAGCATTTAAAATGCCTAAAGGAACAACTAATTCAAAAATAGAATTTATATTTATACAGAAAGGATATTTTTCTCTTTTTTTTGCCACCAAGTGTTAAAAAATCTGAATATTAGTTTAATTTTTTCCGATATACAGGTATATATTTTGGAAAGATTATTATCTTTAGTATTTATGGAATATTATTTTTTTACTATTTTCCCTTCCTTACTGCCCAGTAGTACAGCACCTATAGGGAAAAGTTGTCTTGTCTTAAAACTATTTTTAAAACCCTACAATCCTAGTTCCTAAGGCTAAGCGTTTGCTATGATAATACTAAGGCTGTATTACTCTTTTGACCTATACTCTGTTTCTGTTTTGTTATATTTCCCTAATATATATATATGGAATTCTGAGTGTCATATAATTAACATCTATATAGTATATTATTTACTGGTGAATAATATTTTTTATGTTTTATAAGATTTTTATTGAATTTAAGGTTTAAATTCTATAAAAAGATTAATTCTTTGAATTTCAATGTTTTTAATAAGTATATCGAATGGAAGATGGGTTTTTGTAAATCGTGTTTTACTATGCGCATTCTAATCAAAGAATAAAAGAACACATTGCAGTATTTCGTTACAAAAAAAATACGATGTACATTTTCTCTCAATGGATAAATACTACACAAGCTGATAAAAGTTCAGATTTCAAATGAATTTCATGAACGTTACTTTTAATGTTTTTTTGAGTCGGTAAAATGTCATTTTAATTATTGTTGATTCTTTACAACGTTTTGGTTTCAATAGTTGACTAATCATTAAAAAAAAATCATGAATTGGGCCTTACTATGAATGACCCTTAATCTTACTTCAAATTATTCGAAATAACTTATAAAAGATCTTATTGCGTTTTTATATAAAATGCTACAATTTTTGGGGATTTTTAAATATTTTTTGTTGTAAAAAAATTATTCTAATTTTAAAAGATTTGAATTGTTTATGCCATGCAAAAACAACCACCTGCTTACACAATTCCTTGTTGATAACTTGATTCTATAGCGTTGTTGCATTTCTGCCACACTCAAGCCTTATCATCTATTCATACCAATTAGAATTGGAACTTATCTGACCAAACAGGCATTTAGGATCCAATCATTGTGTTCACAAACCCAAAAGTATCCCTGCAACCAATGGAATGTTGTTAAGTACTCGAATCGATCTTCTGACATACCTCAACAGCATTACATTTAGCTACACTATCCTTACAAGTTGTCTGTTGTACGTTCCACTTTAATCGCTGTTTTTATTTGACGCAGTATTGTTAATCTAGTAACACTGGCTAATCTACGTAAACATTGTTGGTCTTAATTGCTAAATAGTAGCATTCAGACCTTGCGTTGCTCATCTTGGAAAGTAATGACTGAAATTATGCATTTTCGACACACTCTTGACACTGTGGATCGAAGAAAGTTGAATTATCTATCATTTTTCTGGAACGGAATGCCCCAAGTGTTTACTTCCAATGTCTGGTAATCCCGTTATGTGGCTTAATCATGTCAAAAAAAATTTCACGTGAATCACGTTTGTACAAATGAAAACTCTAACGATGTACTTCTTATTTATACATTTCATTCACGATGCCATTTCCTTCTGGATGTGTGCATGTTACCATTCCACTTAAGTATATAATATGTAAAAAAAATTATATCTTTTTAAAATTGGCAGGTTAATAAAATATTCGAATTTTAAGTGTAAGTGGAACAAATAATTTTCTCAACGAAAGACAAAATATTTAACAACCCGCTACTTGTTTGAATAAAAAGCATATACCAGCTTTCGTATGTACTTTTTTTTCACGAATAACAAATAAGATATATAGAAAGGGGGATTCCAAAAACCACCTTTTTAATTGCACATTAATTTTTCTGGGAACTCCGATGCAATGAATGTAACGAATGTTAGTGTACTCAGAATTTTAAAACATGATATAACTATTCCATTGTACTTCTGATTTGTTCAATTCAGGGCACGCATCAGGGACTCTAAATGATGTATGGACACGCAAATTCTTTTGAAATGAAAACAAGGTATAAAGTCCTTATGAGAACAACAGTTCCATTTCCCGGAAGCGTTTGAGAGATTTGTTGCCTCGTAACAGGAGAACTCACAAAGCATTGTAATTTTACTTAAAATTTGGATCACTACGAGAAAAAGTATTGATAAATTCATTAAGAGGAACGAGAATATTCATGAAGTAATTCTAATGTTAATTATTTGTATATTTGATATTACATTTTTATAAATGGTAAATTTATTCTTTTAGTTGACATTAATTATTATTCCATAGTTACCAGAATCGAGAACAAATACAAAACGGGTAAAAAAAAGAACTAAAAATATACATTGAAGCAGCGTTTATCTGTTTGTTATACAACCACCAACGAAGCAAAACATTACCAAATATGGATTTCCCAGAATCCATATACTGCCGAAATTTTACTTAATAATCAAATGCTTAAGAGGGAAAAAAATAATTGTGAAAAAAAATTCATTGAACACTGGATCTTCATGAAAATAGGATCTTTGCCATGCTCTTTTGCACATTCTTTTTTCTCCCTGTTCATATATCTATACAATATTAGCTATCAAACTGTCCTTTTCTGTATACTATACGTACTTGTAAATAATCTACTATGTTTTAATATCCAAGTTTCATGTGCATTGACTTTTATATAAATCAATTGAAATGATTATCTATCAAATGATAATCCTGAAACAATCTCGTGTAACTGTATTTTTCCTTATAAAATGCATGGAAATAATTAACGAGGTTCAAATTCTTCTACTTTTGAAGTTCCAAAGTAATGTCTTGTAAGACGAACGAAGAATTTTACTCTATATTTAAGAAAATATTATATTTATATAGACATAACACTTCAGGTTTTCGATTGTAGTTGTTAAACAATCTATGAAGAATAAAGTTCCAATTTCATTGAAAAAGAGATTTACATTCTAATAAATGAGCAAACATTCTACATCTGTCGCAGTTCACCTTGAAGTTTTTCAAAATGACACATTTTCAAGAGATATAGAGCCATTTAAAGCCTTTAAAATAAGCTCGTATTAAAAATATTGGATAAATCTTGATGAGCTATACAAACTTTCAGAAGGCCCGAGAAAACGTAGTTTCACTCAAAATAAGTAAATAAAATGAAATTAGTAAAACGCAAATTAAACTCACGACAAGATTGTTGTTATTAATTATAATTTATTCTAAAAGATAACCTCCATGCAAAAAACCGAAGTATTACTTTTTGGCTAAAAATCGTGAAAGTCCATAGTAGTATATTGATTTTCACATTTCACCAAATACCCAGAAAGATACTTTCTTTTGATACCCATTGCACCAGCAAAAAGTGCAATGTGATTTTATATAACAGATATAAAACCTCGCGCGTATCTTCATAGAAAAATGTTATAATAATATTTTTAAACTGTCAATTTTTTGTCTGCAGAAAACTTTGTTATCTATTGTAAAATAAAACCTTCTTCAAAAGAATTGCTTGGTACTTACATATTATACCATCGATTAATGAAAAGATGTCGTCAAATACTGTTATCGTATGCGTGATCAAGATTATTTTCCTTGTACATACGTGGGGATATAGCAGTGCTTCTCAAACTTTCACTATTTGCGACCCAATATTCAATCACAATTTTCATCGCGCCCCCCTTCCACACAATAACACTATACTTTGACTCTAAAGCTAAAACATGAATTCAACCTCTTAAGTGCCTCCAACGTATATAAACGTCTCGCTCAACCAAAACGATAACGTATATATACGCCTTTCCGAAGTGCGATCTTTCCTGTGCACTGCTATCTATAGAACTATTCCGAAGGCTTTGGAATCATTGGGGAAGGAATTGCGCTACTTTTAACCTACTTTTTTTTTTAAGAGATTAATTATAAACCGTACAAATCATCAAGATAAATATTAATTTTTGGATATAATTTTCGTATGACAAGCCCATGGGGTCACGGGTAATTTTTAATCTTGTTCTTAACTTAGTATTGCTAAATTAATTGTAAAATACTGATGCCGTATGATACACGTATAAGTGTATTATATCAGTGTAAATATATTTTACTTTTTATTATGTCAGAATGTATTTTGTTTGTTTACCTTCCATAAATTAATAATTTTCTTAAATAATCTTTTGTTTACGACTTTTCAATATGCTCACACCACCCTCGTAGAGTTATCATGCCCCCCTAGGGGGCGGGCCCCACAGTTTGAGAAACACTGGGATATAGTTTTCCACTATTGGCTGCATATCGCAGCAATTGGCGATGCCTTTTCATTTTGACAAATAATTCGGCGCGACGCTATAATACGTAAATACCAATGGTCTTAGAATTCTTTATAAATGTAAGACCATATATACCGCTTTTACCTATCTAAACGTATTCCTATGCTTTACGCTATCGATTTGCAACCTTGATCCTCTAGTAGTATTTTTAAATGCTATAAATAGATTTAATAGTAACTCGTTTTTTCCAAAGAAAAGCTCAAAATAAAACTCTGTCTCGTCTGAAGACATTATCCTAAAAATAGTTAACTTCAGTACTAAAAATAAGTACTTTAAAGCAAGACGCTTTAAATCTTTTCTTCAATTGCCCTCCAAATAAAAGCCGTCTACCCCTAAATTGATACGCAGAAATCCTGTACCGATAAACAGTCATTTAAAGGATTTTCAATCAGGCTTTTATTCAAATTTAACCTCTAGAGATTTAAGGCAATCAAAGCACGAGTTCCTCTGACAAAGTCGTTACAAAAAGAGGCAATTTTAGCTATTGAAGAATAGCATTTAAATAATATAAATATATTTTAATTTGAATAAAGCATTGAAAAAATCCGATATAATGCCAGATTTTAAAGAGATCTAAGCATAATAGATTCAAGTTATCGATCCATTTTGTTCATTCTTTTGCTTTTTAAAGTACTTCTTCGTCTCTGTTTTCTTTTTCGTCTTTTTATCCCACAGTTTGGTAAATGATCTTATGAGAATGGTTCCGCTAAGGGCCTCGAAAGTTTAAAGAAGTTCTCTGGGGAAATTGCTCTCTTTCTTGATTCTTGAAGAAAGAATTTGATGAAACTCAAGAATTTGAAGAGCACAAAAATTCTTTAAACTGATCTTATATTTAAAGCATTTTATAGTTTCGAGATGAACTAAGCAATGATTGGATCAGTGCACAATGTATTTATTATGCTAAGTTACAAATGTCTCAAAGAATATTAAGGGAATTAAATTATAAAAATCACTTAAAAATTTAATTCAATAAGTTTTTAAAATGATATAAACGTTTGTGTAAAGCAACTTTGAGTAACTGTTAAATGAAAATATAAGTTCTTGTTAGAGAGAAAGAAAATTGAGAAAGAGAGTAGAGAGAGAGAAATAGAGTGAGGAAGTAGAGAAAGAAAGAGAAGAGGGAGAGAGAGCAGAGAAAGAAAAAGAAAAGGGCAGAAAGTAGAGAGAAAAAGAGGATAGAGAGAGAGAATAGGAGGAGAAAGAGTGAATAGGAAAAGAAAGAGAGAATGGGAAGAAAGAGAAAATATGGAAAGAGAGAGTGTAGAGAAAGATAATAGCGAGAGATAGCAGAGAAAGATAATAAGGAGTGAGAGGAGAGAGACAAGAGAGAATAGGAAGAGAGAATAAAGAGAGACCATACGGAGAGAGAGTAGAGAAAGATAATAGGGAGAGAGAGAGTAGAGAAAGATAATAGGGAGAGAGAGAGTAGAGAAAGATAAAAAGGAGAGAAGAGGAGGATAATAGCAAGAGATAGTAGACAAAGATAATAGGGAGACAAAGAACGATAATAAGGAGTGAGAGGAGAGAGAGAGAAAAATAGGGAGAGAGACAAGAAAGAATATGAAGAGAAAGTAGAGAGAGAGAATCAAGAGAGAAAAGGAAGAGAGAGACAATACGGAGAGAGAGTAGAGAAAGATAATAGAGAGAGAGATAGTAGAGAAAGATAATAGAGAGAGAGTAGAGAAAGATAATAGGAAGAGAGAGAAAGATAATAGGGGGAGAGAGAGAAAGATAATAGGGAGCGAGAGGAGAGGGAGAAAAATAGGGAGAGAGAGGAGAGAATAGGAAGAGAGGAGAGAATAGGAAGAGAGGAGAGAGAGAGGATAAGAGAATAAAGGGAGACAAAGAACATTGAGTAGAGAGAGAAAGGAATAGAGAGTAGAGAGAGACATTAATAAGAGAGAAAAAAGAGTGAGAGAGAGAGAAATTTCAAAAAAAAATTGTGAAATGAAATGTTAGTTAAAACTAGATGATATTTTGCACTTTGGGATATAGGTAGAGTTAATATGGATTTTAACATACGCATAAACTAGTAAAGTACTTAAATATACTAAGAAATTATTTTAAAGAAGTATATTTTCTGGAAAAAAAATCATTTAACATACCATTTTGCAAACTAAATAAAAATGAAAATAAGACTGATATATTCTACCCAAAGAATAAACTTAAATAACTATTTTAAAATAAATTTATGTTTTATTTAAATGAAATGCTGTTAAAAAAACATTTCACAAAAGAGACAGAATGCTTTCAATTCATTTATGTAATACAGAACTAGCAGAAAAGTCATAAACCTACTTCATAAATTTTCTGTTATATAATTAAATATTGGCAACAGATAAGAATGAGGATTCCGCAATCTTTTATCATATACTTCAACTGAAACCTTAGAGTATATTTTCAATAATATAAAGAGAAGAAATTCTAAGTAAATCTAAAAGAAATTAAGGTATCCGAACACGTTCGGAATACTTTTTAACAAAATAACATATTTAAACATTATAAATGGTTTTCTTAGTACTCACACACACATTATCAATAAATACTACTATTTTTTTATTGAGAACATTTATAACCCCATACACCAAAAAGTATCACACGGGATCTTACGTAGAAGTAAGCGTGAAGAAGAGGATTGCACCACAAACATCCATGCCTCATCCGGGATTCGAACTCAGGCCTTACGACACCGCAGTCAACGTCACTAACCACTATACCGGATGGGCGGCCAAATGCTACTATTTAACTAATAATATTTAAATTAAATTACCTGAATTGTACAGAAATCACAATTATAAGTGAAATTTTAGCAATATTTTTGAAAAACTTCAAAGCATTTAAAGAAAAAAGTAGTAAACATGTATTAGTAAAAATATTATACTAAAACAAATTAGATGCGTTTATCTAGAAAATGTACTAATTTTTTTTATGTTTTATTAAAACTTGAAAAGTTAAGAGCTGATTGAGTAATCATTATAAGAAATATTATATTCTTTATGAGACCATTATTTAAATAACAAGCCGTAACTCAAAAAGTATTCATAGAATAAGAATTATTTTAGTACATTCTCTAGAAAATAACATAAATATTAGGTTCAAAAAGTTTTATAGAAATACATATGTAATATTTTGAGTTATCAGACTCGCCATAATAGATTTTGAGCCATTTAAATGCCCACTTCTAGTAGAACAAAGACCCATTTCCGGTTTTTCCAACTTTATAAAACTGATTGTAACTTAGCTGATATGTAGCGTAGAAATAAAACTAAGTATGTTTCGTAAAGCCAAAAGATAGCTCTATTAAATAAAATAAAAAATAAAACATATGTTTTGACCGAATTTGATCATTTTCAACGTGTTCGGATACCTTAAAAATAATTTGAATGCCTTATTTTATCACTTTTAGCAATCTGACAATTTTGACTTCCCCACGAATAATGTGCTCATTCTTTTTAAAATGTTCAAAACAAGAAGAATTATTTACGTTTATGCTTTAAATCTTCACTTAAATCATTTTTCTTTTACTTTTTGTCGTGAAAAAGAAAAAAAAAAGTGGTAGTTAAAAATGCAGCTCAACTTTTATGGAGTACTTGAAAAAAAAATTCTTTATGTGGCTGACATTCCTTCTTAGTTTTCTCTTGCGGAAAAAAAGATTTTAACAAAATAATCAAATATAAAAAGAGCCCAACATTTCCTACTTTCATATTACACGATTTCCCTGTTTCGTTTTTTTTATTATTGATAATAATAAAACTTATTTCTTTACTCAGTACTCTTAGCGTGCGTACATTTCACAAGCCCCTCAAAAACAGAAATGTCTCAAATCTCAGAATATAAAAGAGGAAACAAATTAATTACCCATTCAGAAATCTCTACAAAACAAAAGCAAAAAAAATCGGGAAAACACAATCAGCTCTTTATCTTCGATAAGACGTTTGGAGGCCTCTTCTTCCCAGTCCCATTTATCAATATCTTCCATGATAATAATGACAACGCCCCATGGACCAAAAAGAAAACTACGGGATGAGCCGAAACAGGGGCGGCGGCATTCCCCCTCCTGTCCCGGGACGCCCCATCTCAGGGGGCGTGCTCCCGTTGGCACCGGGCCAATAACTGTCCAATGCCAATAAAATCTTTTAGGGAAAGAAGAGTTCGACGAACTATGTCGTTTGAAAGGGGGATTCGGCGTGTTCGATCGAGTTATTTGGGGGTGGAGGAGGCGTAAAAGTTTTGTGCTGGATAGTTTGACGTTTGGGGGATGTTTGGGAACAAAACTCGCCGTGACAGATGTCTGGGACTATTGCGTTCCATGAGTATTTTTTTTCCTTCGAATTATTGCATTCTTTGAATTTATGCGCATTGCTTAAGCAATGTATTGTACTGTATGACCTATTGAGTCCTTTTCAAGGTCAATGTTGGCTTTCTTTTCTTCTATTTCTTCTATTATTTTCGTCTGGAATTTATTTGTGTGTTCTTTTTTTTATTGTAACAAGGCAATTTTTTTATTTATTTGTGATAACCAATATATTTAAGATTCTTATTTTTTTTTCTCTTAAATATCTCAATAAAGTAGTGATTTTATCAACTGTAATCTCTGACCTTTTAGACATAAAAAGCCACCCATACAGTATAGTGATTAGTGACGCTAACTGCTGTGCCTTAAGGCCTTGGTTCGAATCTCGGAGAAGGCATAGATGTTTGTCAATGTATAGTGCATTTGCGGCATGGGGGTACTCTAAATAGTTGTCGAGCCGCACGTCCTCTCGTGAGGTTGGGGAATGAGGAAGAGAAGTGGAAGGCCCCTGATCCTACAGGGTATTCTCCCTCAAAATTGGGGTGGAACAGAGCCAAATCGCACTGTCACCAGTAAGGTGCTCAAAGCTGCGACTAAGGACAAAAGTACAACTAGCCCTTTTGCCGCGATGAATTTCGCGGGTCTACATCTGACACTGTCAGACAGGTGGCATAAATATCAACAACTACAACAGAAATAAAAATGTAGCACAGAATGATATTTTGATAATTATTTTATGGTGTATATGCATAATTATATATATATATATATATTCACACATTGATTAATTATTGTTTTTTTTTTTTTTTTTTTAAAAAAATTTAATAAAAAAGCCACATTAGTCAAATATTTTTTTTTTATTTCGAACTTCGGAGCAGGCGATATTTTTATTCAGTCGAGTGTTCGAATCCTAATTTCATTTGAAGATTTCTTATGTGAAGCTGCCATAAGCTACGTGAAACTGAGTTTCAATGTCATCAAGTGGGTGCGGCAGCCTAAGTGTTTGTGATTGCGACAACGTGGCCAACATTGCTTAACTTGTGAGTTCGAGTTCTGGTGGCAATAAAAACAGGCGTGATGCACGTTAAATTTGTCGAAGGTCATTGCTACGGAGGAAAATTGGGGAGTGGAGTGCCATATCAGATGTCGTCCTGGTCACTAAACCATGGTTCAAAATTATGAGATCCCTTACCAGTAGCCCTCGTGTTGCTTTTACCACTTAACTGCCGATTAAAAGCTACACGTTCGCCACCGTTTTTCCCATTGATGCTCATATTCGGTGTATTGAAGAGAAAAGAAAAGCAATAATATATATATATATATATATATATCCTTCTCTGAAATAAATAAGTTTTTCGCGCAAACACTGTCAAAGTCATTTTATTGCCTTCGGAACAATTTTACTGATAGCAGTGCAAAAAAAGGATCGTACTTCGGAAAGTCGTATATATGCGTCAGAGGCCGTTAACATGCTGGCTGAGTGAGACGTGTATATACGCTGCCGGTGGAGTTAAAGAATAATCTATCAATCAATAGTATTGCGTGGTGTTATGTAAAACCTGGAAAGTGGAGTACTTACTCAAGTGTCGATTATAAAAAGGTCGTTTTTTAGTCCTAAATTTCTGAGTTGTATCTGTAAGATTCAGTTATTAAGCTCCTTTGCTGTTATTGAGTAAGACATTTGTTGTTATTTAGTAAGTCATCTGTTAAGCTCATTTGCGGTCATTAGATAGGATATCTGTTAAGACCACTGTTTTCGTTGAGTAATACATTTATTCAGCTTATTTTCTGTTGTTGAATAAGCCATTTTATTTACCCCTTAACTGCCACCAACGTATATATCCGCCTTGTTCAACCGGTTCGCTTAGAGCTCCGGACGTATAAATACGTCGTTCAGAAACACGATTCTTTTCTTTGCGTTGCTATTAGTAAAATTATTCCGAAGGCTTTGAAATGAAATAAAATGTGACCTTGACAATGTCTGCAAAGGATTTACTTATTTTAGAGAAAAATTGACTTGTGCCTTTTCTCCCCCCCCCCAATACATCGCATACACATGCCTATGAGAAAAAAGGTGATATTTCGGAGCGAATTATTATTTTATCAGCAATCAAGGGATTAAGCTAATTTATAGTTGAGTAAACTCATTTGTTAACATTCTTTCCAATATTCTAATCTGATCATTTCTTTTTTTTTAGTACAAATTGGTTTGTAACAAAGAATTGAAAATATCTTATTTATACTACAACTTTTCCTATCAACAATAATTATTGAAATGTTTCTTTCCCCCAAAGCTCTACCATTATTGAAAAATTTCGCGTTCAATGACAATCCAATCTCGATTCTTTCTTACACTAGATGCTCTAACTATCAAGCTAGCGGAACAAATGGTTTTCCGCAGCTGGTTTAAATATTTTTTTTATCAGATATACTCTCCAATACTATCCATCTTGGCTTGCCAGGCATATTCTGAACAATTCATCCTTAGTGATAATCATAGTTGGCAAATATTAAACATTTCGAGTGCAATATTACGTGCAATTCAAATATATGCCCAATATTTGCTAATTATGGCGAAGCGTATTATTATTAAACTTTCCCCGTACAATCAATACAATATACATGAAAGGGAAATTAAATCCAATGTCGGAAAGGAATCGTGTAATGACTACATTTGTTGAATGATAAATTTTTAAAATAGTTCAGTTTATTTTATATTTATATTAAATATAATTAAAAGTGTTTTATTATTAAGCTAAATGTTGAAAGTGTATTTTGTTCTGAGTGAGATAATTTAGAGCTTGACAGAGATATGAATTTTAATGATAGAGGAAAATCATGGTTTGGTGTCTCAATTTCATTAAAGATTTTTGCATGATATAGGAGAGCTTGTTAAACAATGGAAGCGAAATTAGAATATTTACTCAAACTGACAATATATAACAAACTGACCCGATATAAGTTCGAATGAATATTACTCATATTTCTCTTTATCATATAGAAACTTCAGAAATTACTGTATGATAAAGCGAAATATGAGTAATATTATATGAATAATATTATAAATTACATTACTAGCCGTTATTCATCCGCTTAGCTTGGTATTTCTAGGAATCATAAAATTATACATTCTTTTTTCAATTCCTACTATTAGTTCACACTCTCCCAATATGTATGTAAGGATAGTTAAATTAAATTTAAAATTAAATTCCCTGTATAACACTTAACTTTTATTTTTCATTACATCTTCAAGTATTAAATCAATCGCCTAATTATTTCTCCGAAGCATATGACCTAACCACTAAACATTTCTGATCTCTGATCATTATATTTAATACCTCTATATGTGTCAGCGTTAACTTTCAAGTACATACCATAAAATACGAGATATTTCACACAGCTGACGTAAGTGGTAAAACACTTAGATTTCACTGTGGCGTTCTTTTTTCTCTCTGCCTGTTAGCGCCATATGATGTCGAGAATTCATTGAATAAAGTTCCTTTTTAAATTTAAGTCTGATTCTGGCTCGAAACATGTCATATATTTATTTATATATCTTTTTCAAATTTTCAATCGTTAAAAAAATAACTTTTATTCATCCACTCAAGTTCAGATACATAGTTTTAAACTTGTAGAGGAAATACCGCATACACTTGAAATACAGCCCTCGAAAGTTCTTTGAATCGCTTACAGCTGCTTTGCAATGATTTTTGTGTGTGTACGCTTCATTCCATTGCACGGTGTACATATGTTAGCGTTTTACATTTTGGATTATTCACATATATTTGTACAACCTGTTTTAAAGCAATGACTTCTGCAAGAATGGAAGACTTATTAGCATGTAAAGAAGAAAGATTCTATGCGAGAGATTTGAATCTTAACTAAACAAGTAATATAAAAAAAAAATAATAATAAGTCAATTCCTACTTAGATCAACAAAGAAAAATTTTATTTTAGCTACTTTTTATTAAATAGTTACAATTAATATAAATATGTATATACATAGGACAGAACCACAACATTAAGTGGTAATTAATTTCTGTTAATTATCATTTAATTTCGTATTGTCATCCAAAACAATCGTGCACATAAAATTTCAGTTCAACTGAATGCTTTAAAACGAGAGAAAAATACCTTTTCAAGTGTTGACACAAGTCGCCAAAAGGGTCGCCAAAAAGGATTCCAACGTGGTTGTATTTGTAATTCTTTAATTAATTAGTTTTAATAAATTAATTTTTGTTAATTATAATTAAATTATTGTATTGCCATCTAAAATAATCATGTATATAAAATTTCAGCTTTATTGAGCGCTTTAAAATGTATTTTATTAACGATTGAAGAGTCCACCAAGATAAACAAATAAGTAAATAAATATATAAAGAGTGTGAGCTAATAGTAGAGAGGAATTTAAAAAGTGTGGGTCTAAGGAAAATAGTGCTGCACTTACTCGTGGAAAATTATTAACTTTGATAGCAGAAAAAAAAAAGTACACAGAAAAGTATTAACAGCACAGAAAAAAGTACCACGTGACTATTTGTTACGCCATCATTATGATATCCTTGAAGTTTAAGGGGTAGAAAAGTTGTGTCGGTAACAGATGCAAAACATATTCCGTTTTCCCCTTTCTGTTTAACTAATGTTAGCAATATGAGCAATAATAAGGTTTATCATCTGCTTTTCCTTATTATTTATTAATTAATCATCCGCAATAGGGATAAAATATATTTTTCGAGAAGTTTTAGCTATTTATGATCCATTAATTTTTAAAATGACTATGAAATTGTTTATTTTTCCCTCTTTAATGGTCTGTCGTTAGCTATTTTAAAGAATAACTAGTTATTTCATAGAATAGCTAGTTAAAGCATGAAATTTTTCATCTATTATATACTTTAACTGACTTGTCTAGTTATTTTTTTAGGAAATACCAATTTTATTCTGTGAAATAAGCGAATTATATACTTAAACGGTAACATGTATGTAAAATATGTTTATGGGAAGGGGAGAATTTTTTTTTTTATTCTGCAATGTGTGTGAGATTAATAAAATGTTACCATAAATTTTACAAAACCTTGTTTCATATTTAGCAATCCAATCGATAATATTCTATTAAATAAATTTTTAATCTATTTATATACAAAAAAGAGAAAAAAAATAAATCGTATAGCCAAATTCGTTTTCGAAACTCATCTTACCTTCCTTTTTGGAAACACCCAACAATAAAAGAAGTATGTAAAACAGATATCAAACATTCTCTCTGCCATGCTATATTTCGACATTGATAAACATTATTATTCAATAACCCTTTAATGTTAAAAATATTGACTGCCAAGAAAAATGAGTAATTCGCTTCGGAAATTATAAATCACCATTAAACTACAAATTAGTCGAAGAGTAGGCTGCTAAACAAATCTAGAACATTCTACGCTTTCCTGCGCCAAATTCCTTCCAACCATTTACTTATCATTAGTTCCGAAGACAACCAAAATAAGCCAACACGAAAACGAAATTTGGGGCATGATTAATATTTTACGAAGGTTATTTTCTGATAAGAAACCTAATGGGAAACATTAACGTGATACTTTAAAGATTTACGCAGTATTTTCTGGTTGAATATTCTGAAGAATTAAGTTACAATACAGTTTGTGGGGAGTCATTAGTGTTACAAAGGTCGAGGAAAGCTTTCGAATGTTTAGTTCATGTTTAACTGCCGAAACATTTTCATTATTAAGTTGTCACTTGAATGATAAATAAACCATGTAGAAAAAAATTGTTTCCTGCTATTATTATACGTCAAATCGATTCGAGAGAAATGTTTTTCATAGCTTTGAAAATAGTGTTACGGAAATACACTGCCGAAACGGAATTGTGGGCGAAAAAATTGTTTGTGGGTCAAAAGAGATTCAGAACAGAAGTGACCTTGATATCAATACTGGTGATAAATTTGGTCACCAAATTTGGCGATAAAAATATATGTCTCTAAAAATCTGGGAGGTGATTGTTTTTCTCGTAAACTCCAGAAGCTTTTATAAAGTTCTGTCCAATCAATAAAGTTCGATGCAAAAGAAAAGCATTGGAGTCAAATATTTGACAGCGACTATGAGTTTCATTCACTGTATACGATATTGTGAATACGGTGTTCGGTATTTGTAATTTTAGAATCAGTGCTATTGTGAATTTTCGAGTGTGTTAATTATTTCAGTAGAAATATTTATCACAATTACGAGAAAGTTCCAGAATTAATTACCTGCCTTAAAAAAACCTGCTTGTTATTTACTTGAACCTACATTTGAAAGGCGATCCACTACATAAAAAAAAATTATACGCTCTTTGTAGTAAAATATGAAACATTTACGTAGTTTATGTTGAAAATTAACGTATAATTTTTTTTTTTTCCTTTTTTTTTCATTGGCGAGCGGTAACTAAAGTGAATTAAGTGGTCATTTAAACAAATGGTTTATTTTTCAACGTATTTTAAATAAAAGAAATTTAATAATTTAATTTCTATACAGAAATTTAATTATAAGGAGTCATTACTAAATATACTTAATAAATGCTAATTATATATTTTTTTCTGGTAATTTTTGTACTTTATGTTTGTATAAGCTATAAAATTCTGTCCTTCGATTTAAAATGTAAATCCTAGGTGTTAAAGCATTTCATTAAATTTACTAGCAAATTTATTCAGTAGCCAATTATTATTATTATTATTTTTTCAAAATTGTTGAAAAACCGAATTTTGAACAATAGTTATTTTGTATCTTCAATATAATAAACTCAAACTCAGTGGTGCAACAGCCCATGAGGGTCAGGGCCTACTATGCCCATCCCAATATACGTGACCACTAAGAGCTGAGGTGCATAAGCAGGTGTCCCGATCAGGTGGTCAGCCTGTACCAGTTTTATATAAATTATTTTATGCATAATCCGTCCTAAGTCAGCAATATTTAATACTATGGCATCCATTTTCTTATATTTTCACCCTATTGTATTTTTAATTTCTCATTTATCCTTCAATGTCTGGTGTCTTGAAATTTTAATTTTTTTTTTCCGTTTTGTTTGTTGAGTGTTAATCTCTCTTTGATAGAGAGAATTTCGACTATATATATATATATAATCGATAAATATATACAAATAGCTATAAAACCTTAGTATAACTAGTCAAGTTAGTAGAAAAAATTAGCCACAGTAATACAATAGCAGACTCCTGGCCTTAGGAACCAAGATTGCAGGTTTAAACAAAGTTTTAGGGCAAGCCAAACTTCACCTGTAATTTGCCTGTACTACTTAGCCATAGGGAAAGGAATGAATAATATTAAGAGAAATTTAAATATTACAAATTAAATACACTATACTATTAAAATATAACGATAAAATTATAGCCTACTAGTATTTACTAGTATAGATATAAAGTAGATATATATATTCACAGAAATTGTGTTAAGAACAAAAATTAAAGACAATTATATGTATATAATTTTTTGAAACTCTATTTGAGAGACTGAAATGACTTGAATACTTTCGATAAAAAAATATTATTGAGATTTCGGAGACTTTTAAAAATGGACGCTGTAGTATTAAAAACAATGCTGACTGAAAACAGCTTTTACGCACATAGAAGTGGGGCTAGACCAGTTTTATGTTCAGCCAACCTTGCCCTTTTATGTTTACAATTTTGTTCGAAATCCTATGAAATACAACAGATAAAAATTCTAAATCCATTATAAATGAAATTTATTTACATAAAACTGCATTCCAATATGTATGTAAAACAAGAAAGATAATTTTTTTAGAGCTGAATCCAAAAAATAAATTTCACATAATACGTGAAAATCCATTTTCATGCAATATACTTAACAATTTCTCCTTTTCCTACTTAAGGCAAATGGCATTCATACTTTTTCCTCTGTGTCATTTCCCTTATTTTTCAACAATGCTATTTTTGACTTTCTATTCTCCTTTTTAAGGAATGCGCGGAATAAAAGCTTTCCCAGAAATAACCCTGCGAACACATCCTTTTTTTACGATCAATTCGGTGTTTTTTTTTTGTTTTGTTTTTTTGTTAAAGGTGGGACCAAATCCGCCGAGAGAAATCACTCCATGCTCCACTGGAGTTACTCCAAATTTATGGCAGCGGCCCGCTCTAGAACAATCTTAATATGTGATACCGTTCTTGGGGAAAACTCCATTTTTTTCCGCTTTCTTTCAACAGTGTTGCTCTCTTGATTCCTGCTGTTGGGATCATTTTTCAAGTGTCTAACTGGACTCTGTCACAGCAAGACTCGCTATTTGTACCATAAAGATCTTAAAGGCATGCAAAAGATGTCCTTGGCGTCAGGTTTTAGAGCTGAACGAGGAGAGAAAGTTGCGTTTTTTTTTTGTTTTTTTTTTTATTATTTGTTGTGTCTCCGGGTGGGGTTTTTTAATTTTTTATTTTGTATTTTATACGAACTCTTTTTTTTTTTTTCCAAATGTTCGATTATTGTATCAGGTTTTTTGGCTGCTTTCAAGAAATATCTTGTAAAAGATACGAATATTTTTGCAGCTGTAATATTTTTTTTTTTTTTATTATAGCATTAAAAACACATTATGCTATTAATATTACCACATTTTGTCGATTCTAAGCCGCACCCTAATTTCTCAACAAATTTTTGTGAAAAATGAAAAATAGTGTAAAGCCGGCTGAATGGCGTAG
>BMAV01001460.1:74719-99530 GCA_019973955.1 Trichonephila inaurata madagascariensis | reverse complement strand
GAAGCATTCTTTGAAAAATGGAATATACTACATCAAAAAATCCGAAAGCATCCTTATAATAAACATCGCATGTTTCTACTTCTGTTATTTCGAATAAAAAGAAAAAATGTATTCTTTTGAACAAAGGGAAAAAAATGGAATACTTTCCTTTTTTTTTATTTGTTCGTAAAATATTTGAGGATAAAAAAAAACGTAGTTTCTTTTTCCCCATTTTTATAAATTTTTCTCTTTGACAAAAAACATTCTTGGGATTTTGTTGCGTTCGTACGAAAATAAAATGCAGAATAATCCTTAAAAAAAGTTTTCGGGGGCGAAATTATAATTTTAAACAAAACACGCCATCCGTTCTTCAAATTCAAGTCTGAAATTATTATGTTGGTAGAATAAGTAGTTAACATTAGAGAAAAAGATCTTTAAATAAATTCTTTAGATCAATATTGGTTTAATACAACTTTTCTGGTGGAGAGAATTTAAACATCGATATTCCCATTTGTTTTAAATGAAATACTATCGAATATTTTTCAAGTACCAATATATATTGCTTTTTCACTGATCTTTAAATGAATTTAATTCATTTTCATTCGAATTTTATACTTTTATAAATCATATCGTTTGCAATTAAAACAGAAACATTGATGCCGATTTGAAATATTTTTCATCTTTTAAGTTTGTTGAATAAAGTTTAGTTGTATTCTACCTTCTGGAAAAAAAATAATTTTTAAGACCTTATAAAACCATGCATTTTTTTCCCATCAGATTTCTGTCTAAATAAATGTTTTTATTTTATTTTAATACGTGTGATTAAGTGTTTATTCCAGTGTTCTGTATTATGTGTCATGATTTCGAATAATTCTTTTTTAAAAAAACAACAATCATCTGCCGGCTATAATTTTTACTTCTTTAAAAAAAATTCTGCTTAAGCAAAATGAAAAAAACAGTGCAAATATTTTCAAAATTAAACTTCATTAGTATTAAATAAATGTTTAATTTACTTTCATTTTTCATTTCTTCTTGTCGTTTTTAACTCTTTAAATTAATGATAAATCTTATTTAATGAGCAATGACTCGGGACGTTTTGTAAAAACTGTATTTGTTCTATTCTAAATTACGTTTTATCACAGGATTTTTTTCTTGAAACATTCTACAATTAAAATACGGGCAGTTACTCAAATTAGAAAAAAAAAATTAGAAAAAAATATTTGTACAAGCATTTAAAAAGAGCATAACTTTTCGTTTTAGCAAAAGGTTTTATATTAGAAAACTACAGTTATATTTTTTGTGAGCTTTCATGAAATAATAGAATTGTATTAACAGCTTAACAAAGATAATTTTTAATTATTATAACATAATTAAAAATAAATGTCAATGGCTTAAAACTATTTTTACAGAATCTTAAATTCATACTAAAATTCGTCGAGTATTTTTTTTATAATTATTCTAATTCTATTATTTTTGGATTAAATTATTTTATTTTTGTGATGGAAAAATGGAACGCGAATCATTGAAAATCATTTAGAACTTTAAATAATAAAGGCGAAGATAAACAAAATCATTTTGAAATTAATTACTATAAAATCATTGAAAATATAATTTGAAATAAAAGTTTCAGAATCATAAATCAGTAATAAGAAAGAATATTATCATAACAGATAATTGTAAATCTGTTGTAGATGTTGATTTGTGACTATTTTTTGCAGAAAAAGTTTAACTATAGCTACTTTTAATTAAAGTGCAGACAAAAAATATTTTGCGCTTATTTAACTGTGTATTGATTCTCATAGAAATAAATTTTTGATTTCAAAAAAATTAGCTGTTTATTTTAATACAGATGAGAAAAATTCAGTTATCCTTGTCAAGATATTATAGAATTCACAGTAAAAAAAATTGCAGTTCAAATTAAATCAAAATGGGGAAACGCTCATTGAAAGTCAAAATTTAAAATAAAAGCAATACTGCATTTGTATTTCATTAAAGTTTAGGTTTATTAAGAAATGATCTGTTTAATTAAGTTTTAAAACTGAAATAATGACTATGTCTACCTTTTCTCTCAATTATTTTTGTAATGTTAGTGCATTTTAAATTATGGTATGTATTAATAAACGGTAAATAAAAATTCATGTAATTCTTTCAGCTATATATTATTCATTTATATGAAATGAACATCAGAAAAATATCTATAGCTCAACTCAACAAAAATCATCAAATTACGTTCATGGAACGAAATATGAACAAGATATGTGTTTTCTTATTTTAATGGGTTTTTTAAATGATTCAAAAATAAAATTTCGAAAACTGTTCGGTTTTTTTTAGGAAAGCTATTTTTAAAAAAAAAATAATGTGAGCTTAATATAACTTTCCTAAATTAATTTTAAAATTGCTTAGTTTATCTAATATATTTTAACCATTTTTTCAAAAAACTTTTTTTTTCTTGTTTTAAATGTTGAAAGTTTGAATATATATGTCCGTTCTTTAATATACATCCATATAAAACTCATCACATTTTAGAATTTTTCTTAAAGTAGAATAGTGCTACTTTTTAATGTATTAAAAGATGTATACTGTTGATATACAAATCGTTCATATAAAGATCAGTTGGAGACATACTGTTTCCTGAGGTTTGCCTTTGCGAAGGGGAGGGGGAGATTAAAAAGCCGACAGATATTTCCGTGACATTTAGAGTTGCGTCCATCTTTTTAATATAATAACAGTTATACATATATATATATATATATATATGGGAGAAAAGAGATGTGCTTATTCATCATGAAATCTTCGAAACTATTAAACTAGCAGACTTGATATTTGGCAGGTATGTTCCTTTTATTGAGTAAAGATCCGCTAAGAACGGGTTTTGTGGAAGTAGATTCCCAAAGCGGATTACAAGGGCATTAAAGATTGTTGTTGTTACTAATGCCACCTGATCGGCAAAGGCTAGATCGAGGCCCCCGAAATTCTTCATGGCAAAGGGCTAAGTGACGCCTGTCGTTAGCCGTAGCTTTGAGCACCATACAGGTGACAGTACGATTTGGATCGATTCCACCCCAATTTAGAAGGAGAACACTCTGGGGATGGTCAGAGGCCTCCCACCTCTCTTCCCTTTCCACCAACCTCACGAGAGGACTTGCGGCTCGACGGCTATTTGGAGTACTTCCATGCCAAGCAGGCACTATACATTTACAAACATCCATGTCTTCTCCGGGATTCGAACCCAGTCCCTACGGCACAGCAGTCAGCCTCGCTAACCACTATACCGGATGGGCGACGCATTAAAGATGATAAATATACTTCTGTTTTAGAAATGTCTGTCATATTTAAATAAAGAAGTGAAGGTCATAAGAATGTTTTTCAATACAGTTTAAGACCTTATAAGACCTAATGAAGGCCTTCGATAACAGTAAGTTAAAAAGGATATACAGTCTTGCGCAATATCATGAAATGTCCAGTGTGGCCTTTGCGAAGTGCTGTCGTAGAAAGAGGACATTAGAAGGGTGAATGAGCCAACAGGGCACCAAATGAAGAAGTGAGGGATAAAGGCAGAGAGAAGAGACGCGAAGTGAAGCGAGTGGTGGCACAAGGCAAGTAGGCATTCAGACTTTCCAAGCTTCGAGTGAGGTGGTTCTATAAACAACTCCACTATCCAGACTGTTTCCATGACCATGCAGAAATTAAATTCTTTTCATTCTTAAATTTAAATTTTGTAAATATTTTACTATGTGTCCCAATTTTAAAGAGTAATTAAATTAGTGTGTGGCTGAATCAAGAATCGTTATTTCCACAACACCGGATATCCCAAAAACCAGCGAGGCTGATAGGTAATGGGTAGTTATTAGTTAAAGCTGGTGGGACATGAAAGTTTTAAGTGTTGAAGTATCTTATATGGAGATGGTCTTGGGATATCTTATATGGCTGTGGTTGAGGTATCTTATATGGCGATGGTCTTGGGATATCTTACATGGCTGTGGTTGAGGTATCTTATATGGCGATGGTCTTGGGGTATCTTATATGGCTGTGGCTGAGGTATCTTATATGGCGATGATCTTGGGGTATCATATATGGCTGTGGTTGAGGTATATTATATGGCGATGGTCTTGGGATATCTTATATGGCTGTGGTTGATATATCTTATATGAGGTGGCTTATCTGGCATCCTCGTCACTTGATCGCTATTCACAGTTACAAGGCTCGTCTTGAATGTGTTAATTCAAATAATAAATTGTTATTTATACATCAAATTCGATGATATAATTTTTTCATATATAGTTATGAATTTTGTGTAAGGAATTTTTAAAATAGGATAAATGATTCATATCTGGTTATCTACTACGTTTATATTATTCTGCGTTGTATTTATTTTATGTCAAAATTATAATATTCGCAAGCAACGCCTTTCTTTACATTATATTGGCGATTAAATGTAACCTTGGTGAAATCTTGGCGATACAGAGAAGTTGGCATCATTTTTGGCAAGTTCCCGACCTTATCGATTGTTCTTGAAATTAGTGGAGAAACCTACTAATATCACGATCTATGACGCAAGCGGATTTTTCTGGAAAGATCCGTGAGACGTATAAATAGGGAGTCTCTCGCCGAAACTGAGTCTTACTTATTTACTCCAGAGAATCGAGCTCACCCAAAAGGTTTAGAGCTGCATTCGACCCTACGAGAAGTTATTTTATTTTCAAATTAAACAAAAAAATATGTACAAAAAGGTCCCAAATGAGGGAACCCTCCCCCCCTCAAAAAAAAAAAGAAAAAAATCTTGAGAACCGGGGGAAGAATACAGCAAATGTACTTTGCAGTTACAATGCAAATACAAAACACACACACTGTTAGTCTTGTTTTGACCATTGCAGAGTAGTATTTATCTGACCGCGAAGAGTCAAAAAAGCGATTAGTTATTACTTCGGCTGTTGAGTAGAACGAACGAGTGCTTCTGAATAATCTTTAACATGTTGTATTTTTATTTTAGACATTGAGAGAGTTGTGTTTAAATGCCGTAGAAGGTGTGAAGACCTTCTGAGAATTATTCTGCAAATATTGCTACTGTATCTTGTATTTCAAAAATTGTTTTTTGACGATAAATTTCCATCGCTTCTGAAGAACTGTCTTGCACTTAGTGACTGATTTGCGTAAAATCCTCGAACCCCGATTTACGTAACAATATTTTTCATTTCATTATTGTTTTATTTTGTGTATTTTGTAAAAGTTACAAGTTAATTATAACGTGTCGAAAAAGCGAATCCCAACCAATGCATGATCAATAAATTGATTAATTCTCAAAAAGACTTGTTGACCATGAATTTTAATCACCCTTATAAAGAGAGTATGAAGACATTAAGTTAAAATGAATTGCTTCATTATACAAAAAAAAAAAAGGTCCAATTAGATAAAACTTAATCTTCTAATTTGGAAAAAAATATGCCCTGGAAAAGTTGAGGAATTTTTTAGCCACTTAAGTTAAGCTTCTTCCTGAACGGGAAAGTTCTAAATTAATGAAAGAATGAAAGACTTAAGCAAGAATAATGATAAGAGGTCGGAAAGAATGTGAGATAAAGAAAACTGATTGAAATATAATCACTGTGGATTCTTTTTCCACTTATCTTTATTTAAACGTTGTGAAATTCCAACTAATTTTGCTTTCGGAAATTATATATTTCCCCTGTGCGTAATCTAATTTGGTAAAAAAAAAATTCCTTCTATTAAAAATTTTCTTCTACTATTGAAGCATAAAAATGTAATTGAGCTGTATAAGTTTTTTTTTTTTTTTTTTTTCATATTTAAACAATCATTCAACATTTGAAATAAAAGAACACAGAAATAACCAAATATAAAAATAGAAGCAATTAATAATTTCATATTTAGTTCTTCTTACAATTTATCTAAAATACCAAAGCAAAATGGAGAGTTATTGTTATAAGAGTTTTAAAAGATATTCTGATTCGAAATATATTTTTGAAATTTATAAATACTGTGTTTATTTTTAAAATATTGTATTTAACATTTGAAAAAAAAACTCATTTTTTTTTTCTTTAACTACTACTGAAAGTATAAAATTTACTCATTTTTCTTGAATTTTTTAGAATAAGAATTTATTTTTCAATGAATAATAAAACATTTTTCATCAAAAATCCGAATGTATATTATTCTTTAAATTAAAATTTTTTTATTAAATTTATCAACATAAGCGTAATACGTCTTTGTTTTGAACTGATTTATCAATTTTTCTTTGATTCATTGGTATTTACGTATTATACCATCTATCAATTCGTTAAATGATAAGGCGTCGCCAAATGCTGCGATATGCAGCCAATAGTGGAAAACTGTTCCCACTCATGTGCAAACATAATAATCTTTTTCGCGCGTACGACATCATTCAGCGAAGTCTTTGATTTGGAGATGTTTTTTGTTTTCGTGAAATGGGTTGACAGTATAATACTATACGACGGTACGTATTCGATGTATGTTGCTTGTTTGTTATAAATTATTTAGTGTTTATAAACGTCTTTGTGTGTGTGTGTGTGTGTCAATTATATAGCAGAGTATTAAGATCAGTTTTAAAAATTAGTGCTGTTTGTCATTTTACCAAAATCAGTGACAATAAATCTTAGGGATATTAAAACACTTTGGAAGTTATATTCATCCACAGCTTTAAGAATTTTAAAAATCAAATTCTGACAATAAAAAAAATCTGGAAAATGGAATTCTTATTTCGACAAAACTTTAAAAAGTATATTTCGTTCTTCAAAAGATTGACTTAATTGTTCTTGCTGTAATTAAAATACAACCCACACTACAGTTTTCATTCTGAGATTACTTTATTGGCGATCTCTACAAATAATTTTCGCCAAGCCCTTAATCTTATGCACAAATTTTAAATAAATGAATTATTTGATCCAAAAAGTAAGTTAAAAAGAAAGCAAAGGAACAAAGAAACAATATTCGAGAAAAACGTGGCAGTCTCACAACCGTCAAAAATTTCTTAATAATTTGATTACATTTCTAACTTACTATAATACATCAACAGATTGGTTTAAAAAAATATCTAATTTTTGTAAGTCTTACTCTAGTTTAGTTCGAATTATAAATTAAATGTATCACTGTTGCATTATATTTTTAAAAATTAGGTTCATTAGTGGTGAAAGCAGGCATTTGAAAAACGGTCAGTTACAATATTTTATTAGGAGGTAAAACAAAAACCCTCTGGGGCTAACTATAATAAAGCCCACTATTATACTTAATGGCGGTTACATTTGTGGCATTCAAAAACACAATTACATTTCGCCGACCATAAAATTGACCAATTCGGTATTTACATCCTGTGCTGTACTAAACTAAGGGCTAAATTTTATATGAATTTCATATCACAAGTCATTTATTATTCATATACATTTATGAGTTTAAGCATTGCATTCTGAATCCTAAATTGGGTTTATAATTGGATACACTGTCATAACCATTTAAATTAAGTGAAAGGAATTTATATAATGTTTAAATGATATTTAGAGTACTATTTTTTTAACTGTAGAAGATAGAAGAAGTTCACTAAGAGAATTAGAATTTTTTTTTTGAATTTACTATTTGGAATATTTATTTTTATCACGTCTACCATCATTACATACGTAAATTACACTATGATTTTGTTGTTCTCAATATATATATATATATATTGCAGACTGTTTTTATTTATATTTTTAATCGCATCAATTATCCTAAATTTCAACTGAAAATAATTTACTTTCCTAAAACAAAACAATATCTAGACCTATCAAGCTTTGAAACATTTTAATAGTATATTAACGTATTAAATTTATCTCTTTACGAAGAATAATTAAATTACATATGCTGTTTCCTGAGTTTTTTCATTTTACTGAAGAAAATTTTTAAAAAAATGTTGCAATTAATTATGTACTTAAATTAGAAAATTTCTTGAATTTTTTTTTAATAAAAATTAAGGAAAATGATTGAATAAAATCTTTAAAAAATACCAAGAACTATTTTTTAAACAAACAAATTTATATTCAAAAAATATACATAAACCATAGCACTTATTAGTATGTTGTAGAAACATTTCTGTTTACTTCATGATATATTAAAATTATTTTAAAATATTTTGATTTCCACAATAATCAACAAACAATCTTTTAACGATTAACAGTTATTATTTTTTTTTATGATATGTTTCATTTGTTTGTTGATTCTAGGATTAAAAAGTTATTTTTAGATAGATAGATATATTATATTGAAAATCACATTCCTTTTTCTCTAAATAATGTTGCAATAAAATTAAGTAATTAAAATTTCCATATTTAAATATGTGCATATATCATTTCATATATTTTTATTGAAATGAATTCTTTAAAAAAAATATGCGCTGTTTAGTTTTTTTCAAATAAAAATATTAGGATTTAATTTAAGCATATAGTAATGTTAATAAATCAAAAATTTTGATATGAAGACTAAGTACATCGATATTCAAATCAAGGTGAAAAATGGAACAGTGTTGCACTTGGATGAGATGGAATGCTTTGTTTCTCGTGTCGCCATCTATTGATAACAATAGAAACTAAACTCTGACCAAAGCGATCGATGTTGTTACACTTTCGTAAAAAGTAACATTCAATTGATTAATATTTTGATAAATAGAATTTATTTACTTAATCTAATTTTAAAAACTTTAAATTATATTTATAATTTGAAGTTTTGTATGAAAACATTAATATTAAATTGCATAATTTGTTTTATATTTTAGATTCTATTTCAAGTAATGATTCCTTTATTTTAAAAGTAATAAGTATTTTAATAATATTTCCAATTATTTACTTTAATTTCGTAATATGAAACTTGTTACTATACTGACACAAACTTTATTAAAGTATTTATTTATTTATTTGTGTTTCATTTAATGATTTATATTAGTTGTTTAATTTCATTTTACAATCCATTGTTACTTTTTTAGTTTTTGTTTCTTTCATAAACTTAATATTTAAGCCAATTAATTTGTTAATGAAACTAATATTTCATTTTAAAACTCAATTTTAGAATGAAAATTCTTTTCTTTCTTTCTGATTAATCATATTTTAGAATTTGAAATAATAATAAAAACTCAAACTCTTAGCACAATTTTTCTTGGAGGAGACTTAACTCCTCGTTCCAAAATTCTAAGTCTCGGAATCAAACATAATAATTAAAGGATTAACAATAAAAATCATATATTTAACAGAAATTTGTTATATAATTCTGTGTTAAATATATACATTGCAGATTGTGGGTTTCAAATAATTTAATATAAAACGACAATAAGGAAAGAGTGTTTCCAAATGCAGGGAAAATCTCTTAACTCGAAACTGATGAAACTGGACAATTTTTTCGTGTTAAAGTGTATTGAAAAAAATAACATATATTCAACAAATTTGTTTATTAGAGTACATTTTATTTACTTAGATATGTATAATATGTATTTTATAAAAATCAATAAAACATTCACAAGAACTTAATGAAATTTAATAAAAAAATTTTAATTTTTTTGAAAAACAAAACATTTATTAAACTTTTGGAACATATAATCTAATTTTTTTTTATAATTGTCTTTTTTAGCATCAAGTTGTAACAAATTATTCCATGTCTTCCATTTTGTAGTTCATTTTGCCATTGAAACGTGCATCTAAATAACTGCGCATACTTTTCATGACGTTCCTCATTTCGGATGACGTGAGAACAGGAGCTGCATCATTCATTTAATTTTGTCTTTGGAATCTGCATTAATGATATATTTTGAGCTTTGAACATACACCAAAATGTCTTTTTTTGCCGTTATTGGGGCTGTATACACCTTTTCATCATCTACTGCAACGAATTCTTCCGATGATACAGTAGGGCAGTCCAATCGGGCTGGTGTTTTTCGTACTTTGTTCATTTCCAGAAAATAAATTTTCTCGTGTTAAGCGATTTTCGTTTCGTGTGAAGAGAAAAAAAAAATGCATGAAAATACATAGCAGTTAGTTCGAACCGTTATATTATTTCGTGTTAACCGATATTTCGTCCTAAGTGTTTTCGCGTTAATCGTACTTCTTTGTATTTCGTACAAAAGGAAGAAGTAAGGATAAGTTTCACATAAGATAAATAATAAATAACTTCATTTTATTTTAGATGCACATACGCTTAAATTATATCAAATATTAAATCATTCAATAATAATAAATGTCTGCAGTTGTCAAAACGGAGAAATAAGTTCGAATAAATTAAATCCTTTCACATAATAGTAGACTCCCGATAACTGTATCCCTAAATAAAGAGATAAAAAAAAAAGTCCCATAACCATCGCAGCACTATTCTGGGATAAATTTTTTTTGTATTTATTTTTATACGAGATTACTAAATTAATTACCTCAAAATGTTCTCATCTTAGCGAGAGGAGGAGGGAAAAAAAGTGGAGGAGAGTTTCATCTCGAGATAAGCGAAACTGGAGTCGAAAAGCTTCACTACGGGATTACTCGCCGTAGGAGAAAAGTCTTAATAAGGATTTCTTGACTTCCTTTTTTAACGAAACAGCTTCCTGTTGCTCATTAATTGAGGAAGTTCAATAAAAGGTCATTATGTCTCCCGTCGCTTCCATGTTCGAGTAATTATCCGCCATAATTAGACACTCTCGCTCCAGATTATATTATATTCTGCTTTTTTCCGAGTCACCACTGCATTTTCTCATACTTCGACAAAACTTAGCAACTGGCATATAAATGTCGTTTTGTTTTTGCTAAATGGGCTGAATTCATGAGACGTCATTCGTCACATGATAACTGCAATCATGTGTTTCCAGCCTATATGTTGGTAAAGTCACATGATAGATGCAATCACATGTTTCCAGTCAATAAGTTCGTAAATTCGTATGACGTCATAGTCACGTGATAAATGCAATAACATGTTTCAATAAATTCATGTGATGTAATTGGTCACATGATAACTGCAATCATGTGCTTCAAGCCAATAAGTTCGTAAATTCATGTGACGTCATAGTTATTATTAACGTTATCATTGTTGACAAATATGTGCTTCTTAAAAGATTCTGAAAAGAGTAAAAGTGGGCAACAACGAAGTGCGTGAGCTGATTAGCTGGAAACACATAATTACATTCATCGTATAATTATGATGTCATATCAATTTATGAACTAATTTGCCAGAAACACGTGTTTGTCATTAACATGTGACTATGACGTCACAAGGATTTAGCCCATTTCATTCATGCAATTCGCTATTGCCAACTTATGCTTTTTGCTGAAAATATTTTTTTATAGATTACACATTTGTCAACAATAATATGATGCACATAAATAAACAAAAGTCACTTGGTTTAAAATTACATGTGTAATATAAGAATATTTTGTTTTAATTTGGAAAAGAGCATTTTGAAGAATCTTAATATTTGAACATCTTTATTCAATTATCTAATGTCAGTTTTGAATTCAATGGTTAACACGTGATTCCACTTATCACGTGACCATCATACATTTAGTCCATTGTTTCTACCTATCCGCTTGCTAACTTTTTAGCCACAATAAGTTGTACCTTACCAATTTGCAAACGGCTGTTGTCACCTTAATCATGAAATTAATTTTAAAAATATATCGTTTGAGTGAGAAATTTCTTTTATATTTTGTATTAGATTAAAACAAATTTCAATTTTAATCAAGCAACTTTTTTTATTAATTCATTGATGTATATTATTCTGATTTATACGTAATTCAGAAATTGCTAAAGAATTGAAATAGGATTAAATTATTAAAAATTCCATGTATGATAGTTGTTAAGGTTGCCATGTTTACCTCAAGGGTTTTTTTTTTCTTCGTTATTTGGCTTTCTTCTTGGCATATTTAGAAACCAAGCGATTTTTTCCCCACAGTCCTTGCATAAGACTTGGCGAATATTATTTGCTGAGGTCGCCAGTGTAGTAACCCTTCAAACGAAACATAACCGTAGGAAGCTGCCATGTGTAACCAGAGAAGAAAATATTCGCGAATTCGACCGTTTCACGTACGAAATGTATTGTTTTAAGTTTCATTACAATATGAATTCGCTTTTCCTAATTTTATCCTTAAAATTCTATTATTAAAATCCATGACATATAATATATGCCGTTATGTCTAAAACTGTTCTTTTGCACACCAATTTCCATAGAATTTCTTAAAATTATTCGTCTTTTGGGAGAATATTTCCAAAAATTACAATTGATACTTTTTTTATGAAAGAAAATGTTTCATCCAATAAAATCGAATGAATTCTTTCGAATGAAAAAATAACACTTCAATCTAATATCGTATATCCTAACATAACAAACATATATCAAATATCGTAGCATCCTAATAATACTTCCATATATAGAAATATTCGATACAATAAAGCAAAAGTTATTATATTATATTCAAGTTCAACACATAGGGAAATTACATTAAGTTTAATATTACTTTTAGTATAAAAATTTATATTTTCATGTAATTACCTATGTAAATTCACTTGAAAAGTTATTTAAATTCAAATAAAAATCCTTGGTTGTTTTTTTAATACGATGGAGAATTTATTATAACGTTTCAAGATAAATGTTATATATTTATTAATCGCCAATTCTATTATATAAATAATTATGCATTCCATTTCTTATTACTTGTTAAAGTCTAAAATCTTGTGTATGACACATCAAATTTCATGACCAGATCTTGACCGAAATAAAAAAAAACTGAAACAAAGCTTGTCACATCGGCGCTATACATTAAAACAAATAAAAAAAAGACTAAAAATAAAATTAATAAATGAAAATAATTCATCTATTTTCCTCCGAGTTAAAAGTGTCCGTTAAAACTTTAAAGCAATTTCTTTTTCTTCTTTTTTTTAGATCAAAATAAAAATAATAAGCACATTAATAAAATATAAAATATGTTTTCCACTCTACAGTTCGAAGGCAAACAACGAGATGGCGTTAGAATCGTGCTATTGGCAACGATGCCAAAAACTCGTGCCTAAAAATAAGCTACAATGCAAACAGATGGCCACAGTGATTGTGGTTTAACAGTGGCTGTGTAAGCGCGCATGAGACAACTTGTATCTGTGTTAAGAATGACAAAGGCCAGTGAAAGCACATCGCTCAGAGCTAAGTGTAGAATAAACTTAAAAATAGAGCTACGAGTACTTAAGTTGTTTATTTTTATATAACTAAATAATTTATAAATTTTTTATACATTTGATACGAGTTTTGTCCTAGAAAATAATTAATTGTGAATTTTTTTTTAATGGAATTTTTGAAATGGAGTGTTTTTCAACTTTAAACATACTTTAAATATGTCGTGTCTCGCTATATATTTATTGGGAATGCGTAATTTAGACTGCATCGGTTGCAAGACGGATAGGTGCTTATGCATTTGTATAGAAAATGGTATAGTGAATGCAGGACATTCTGGAAATGTGTCGAGGATTGTCCTATGAACGAGTAAGTGTTTCTCAATGTATCCTATATTTCTGTTTTCCTTACCACGTACGAATGAGCTTTGTTTTCGTAACACAGTTCTATCTATAAAGAAGAATATAATTTTGTCTGCTCCTATTTATAGTTTTAGTTGCGAAATATAAGTAGTGTAAATAGTGAGGTATGGAAGCTTATAAAAATTAATTTGCATTTTTTCCCCATATAATTGGCTTAATAGATACAAATATATGCGTTTATTTTTCTGCACATATATTATATCTTTCTTTCCACGTAAAATGAAAAATTGTTTTTGTATAACGCAGTTTTTTCTCTATAAATAAGAATACTTTTGACTATTCCTGTCTGTAGCTTTAAACACTGTGAATAATTATGTAAATAGTAAAATAGAGAAACTTATTACAAAAAAATGGACTTACATTTTATAATTTTTTATCTAATTAGCTTTATAAATACAAATGTATGTTTCATTTTTTCAAGGCGTATGTTACATCATTTTTTTTTTTTTTATTATTTTTCATAAAAAAGGTGAAGATTTGTTTTACTAACACAGTTCTATCTATATATAAGAATAGTTTTGCCTATTCGTATCTATAGTTCTAGTTACGGTTGTGTAAATAGTGAGTTTGGAAGCTTAAAAAAAATTAATTCACATTTTTCTTCACTTAATTGGCTTAATCAATACAAATATATGCTTTATTTTTCTGCGCATATATTACATATTTATTTTTTTCCCACGGAAAATGAAAAATTGTTCTTGTATAATACAGTTTTTTCTCTATAAGTAGGAATACTTTTGACTATTCCTGTCTATCGTTCTAAGCACTTAGAACAATTATATAAATAGATAGAAATGCTTGTGACCACACAAAAAATAGGCTCCCATTTTATTAATTTTTACTTAATTGGCTTTATAAATTCAAATGTATGTTTTATATTTTTCAAGGTGTACATTATATCTTTATTCTTTTACACAAAAAAAATGAATTCTTTTTGTAGCACAGTTCTATCTATAAATAGGAATAGTTTCGTTTATTCTTATCTATAATTCTGTGAACACTGATAACATTTACGTAAATAATAATTATAATAAAAATTATTCAATTTTTTTTCTCCATTTAATTTGCTTAATAAATACAAATGTATGCTTTTATTTTCTGAGTAGTTGTTATTTCTTTATTTTTTTCACAAAAAAAAAAAAATGTTTTTGTTGTTTACAGTTTTATCTAAAAATAAGAATAGTTTTGTGTGACTATTCCTACCTATAATTCTAAGCGCTGAGTACAATTATGTAAATAGCGAGATAGAGAAGCTTGTAACCAAAAAATGATTAACATTTTATTATTTTTTAATTAGCTTTATTAATACAAATCTATGCTTTATTTTAATGTGTATATTATATCTTTATACTTTTATAAAAATAAAAATGAAAGTTTTTTAACACAATTCTATTTATAAATAAGAATTGTATCTATTCTTACAATTCCACAATTCGAACAAATATATTGCTTTTACTGTAAAATATAGATGCATATATTACGCTAACAATAATATTATCGTAGAATTTCTTAATAGTAGACATTATTAATTGAAATACATTTGTTTATAATTGCAAGCATTTGTAAATGTATTTCTCAATACATCTTACATATTAATTTTTCAAATCTTGTGATAGATTTGTTTAAAAACGGTGTTTTATGTACACTTTTACGTAAATAATAATATATTTCTATGCATGGGTTAAAAAATAGACCGCAGTCATGTATAAAACAGAGTTGTATACATATAATTTTGAATTTAGCAAAAAAGTGCTTTAAATATATATCTTACCAACATTATTTTTTAGACACTTTTGTTAATCTTTATACTAAATACAAGTACATGTTTGTGCTTTTATAAAACAGTTTTATCTGTAACGAGAATAAGTTCGTTTAGATCAATTTATGGTTACAAATACGCTCAGAAAATACGGTTTATTTCACAAAGAGAGATTCCTTTTTATGAGTTATAACCAGTGGCGCATACAAGGGGGGCCCGGGGGCCCGGACCCCTCCACCAAACCTTTTCCGTTAAAACCAAAAAAAGACAAATTTAATTTTATTTGTTATTAATGATTACTTTTTTTTAATGAATGCTAATTATTTATTCAATAATTTTTTTTATTTTTGTTTTATTCCCAAAAATCGACAAAATCAAAAGGAGCATGATACAGAACGGTGAACTTTCGACCCCGGCCCCCCCCTCTTGAAAAATTCCTGTGTGCGCTACTGATTATAACCAACAATTTTTTAGACTGTTCGTCACAAGATTATTTAGAATATTCTTGGTATTTTTATATCATTTAGTGATTTGAAATTAATTTCGCTGAAATTTATTTTTTTGATAAAACTGATATAAATTAGTTATTTATTAAAATTGCCCAAAGAGAAATGAACTTTTTTTGGAAAGTCAATCGCCAAATTAGAATTCGAATCAGAAATTCACTATTTAAATACTTCAAAAAAAGTAAATATTATGTGTATGTGACTTTTATTTTTAAATTCTGTCAATGTAGTATTAAAATAAATGAATAATTTTCTGAAATGCTATTGATTATGTCTTCTAGCTATGTAATGAACCGAAATCAGTGCATTAAATTCTAACGATTGACTCATATATTTTTAGTCAGGAAGAATCAAATGTTACTCTCACCCATCTCGCATTCGAAAACCAATTGCAAAATTAATGCGATATTGTAAATAATTTAATATAAATTGGGGTGAAGAAGCGCATTCCTTACTTTTTATCTGATTACATGCACAGGAATGTTAAAATATAACCTATAAGGCTATCATTTGCTATGTCTACGTAAATGAACTTTTAATGGGTCAGTAATCTGAATTATATGATTAAATTACAATAAAATAGTGAACTTGGTTTAAATATTTTAATGGATATGTATTACTTATTCGATCTGGATTCGTATCTCATCTGTCTGAGTTTCAATATTGTAAAATATCATTTATTTCATATACTATTGTTTATATTGAAGTATAAATATACTCTAGAATATAAACTGACTTGGATTTATATCTATAGCTTTACACCAGTTTTTTATTGAAGCTATTATTTGTTTTTTAGGTAAATAGAAACACTCGGTAGAAACTTAAAACGTGCGCAATCTGTAATTAGTACTTAAGCATAGATTATTTAATGCTTTGTATAAATAAACTTGCTCTCGTCTTTTAGTATATGAAAATAAAACAAGTAGGAGTTAAATAATAGAAATATTACCAATGGTTTGATAAAATTAAATAACCTGAATTCTCTCTCATAGTACAATTAGTAAAATAAAATTAAAAGTTAAATCTCTCCATCAAACACATAAAATGAATAATTGCTACTAATTAGAACTCATTAAAAAAACTCAAACGTGATAAAGCATGAAAAATCGTGTGTATTTATTAAATGTGTGGTTAATAGCTTTGAATACTTAACTTATGAATATGCAAATGAAAGAATTTTAATGTTACAGAAGTATTTATATATTACACACAGAATCAGTATTTGAAGAACAAAAACGGCAGTTTTGTAAATTGCTTTATATACATAATATATTTCTGTAACAGCATCTTCACGCCTTGTAACTGTCTGTTAAAGAGTTTGAAAATTAAAAACTAAAAACTAAATTCACTTTAACAGTTTGAAACATTTTCAATTATAATTTCCTAACACTGAATGACTTCTTATGAACAAAACTTCTGCAATGTTGAAATTTTTTAAAAAGTTGAACAAGATAAGCATTGTGTGATTAATTGGGATAAAATCAACCATATATATTTTAGAGATCTAACATGAATTACTAAGAGTAGTTTAAACATACTTTTTAAAAACATTTTTTAAATTTATCGTCTTATTGAATAAATTAATGCAGATAATAACTTTAGCAGCGATAGAATATTATCTTATAAGCAGAATTATACTATTAGAATCATTACTTATCTTAAGAAAACCATGAAAAATATTTTCCTTTGTATCATGGTATATAGTATTTGCAAGGTAATATTTACACTCCTTTTTTCTTTGTATTTCTTCCTTTCTTTTTCCAAATTATAATTTTCCACATTTCTTTTTTCCCTATATTTTATTTTTATTTCATTGATTTATTTAAATTTAAAAAAAAATTATGCATCAGTTCACTTTTCTTTTGTTAATTAAACATGTTAGTTTCTTACGTCACAATTTATTAGATAAGGAATAAAAGAGAAAACTTAATTTATGAGCTTTGTATTTCATATAACAGACAAAGGCTATCTATCACCTTCAACAACAAATCTAACAGTGATCAAATGATATAAACAGATATAACAGATAATAAAATAAATGAAACACACACACACACACACATATATATATATATATATATATATATATATATTCCAATGCAATATTTTGTACAATGAAAACCGAAGAAATGTAATAAACTTCCATTAAATTACAATTAATAAGGTGGTGAGGCTAAGCAACAAAAATTTATATTATTCGTGATATTGTATTAAAACATTTTTATAAATTATATTACCGTAAAATCCAGCGTATAACGCGCACTTTTAACACAAAAAATAAGATCGAAATTTACGGGTGCGTGCTATATGCTGGATATAAGAATGATAGCTTCAAAAATAAAAAAAGAGATAAGCATTAGAAACAAAACTTCTATGAATATCGGAATACTATTTATATAAAAGAAATGTCACACCTTATGATCTTAAAGCGGTGTTTTTCTAAAAATATGCATTTTTTTCAAAATCTTTGGGTAATACCTCGAACAAACGGCTTTAAACATGATAGCATTGCTAACGTACATTGCAGGTTCTTTCGTAAAAAAGGGGGTGCGCGTTTTACGACGAATATACCTCAAAATCAAAAATTTGCAACTTGAAAGTATAGGTACGCGTTATACGCCAGATTTTACAGTATATTATTTATTAGGAATTTAATCACTTTTAAGATAAAGATAAGAAACTGAGGTAATATATCGAGGGGTATACATATATAACTGGCTAAACCCCACTTCTATATAAAATTAAAAGCTCTCATCTATCAGCATTGTTTGTAACACGCCGGCATTCATCTTTTCAAGTTTCCAATATCTACATCATTCTCTCATCTTTAATGTTCAAGTCATTTCACTCTCTCTAGTACTGATTATTAAAAACTAACTAACTAACTAACTAACTATATATATATATATATATATATATATATATATATATATATCAGTGGCGCACACAAGGGGGGATCCGGACCTCCCAAAGAACTTGATTTTTTCCGATTGATTATAATTCTAAGTATATAGTACGTAAAACTTAATTAAATATTTGCTATTAATGATTATTTTTTATTAATGAATGCTAATTATTTATTCAATGATTAGTTTTTACTGTGTTTTGTTCGCGAAAATCGACAAAATCAAAAGGAGCATGATACAAGAATGGTGAACTTTCGGGACCGGCCCCCCCCCCCCCCGGGAGAAATTCCTGGGGGCTATACAAATATATATATATATATATATATAATACAGGAAAAGATAGAAATATACATGTGTATAAATATTGATAAAATAAACAAGTGGATGCTTGAAAATTAATAAATATGTTTTTCTAGAAAAAAGGAAAAGGCATTTAGTTGTCTATTGGGTAAAAATTTCTTATGAAATAATTCACCTATTTCCCTTTTTAAATACATTTCTAATTCGAATTTATGTGAAGTATATGATTAATTCATTGTTTAATGTTTTGAATAAGTAAATATTACTGCATTCGAACATGTTCATTGATTGTCAATTAATGCTCTTGCTTAGATAAATTTCCCATTGTAAAACTTATGTTAGAATTAAAACAACTGCTTGTATTGGTTTTAACGATAATAATGTTTTTTTAAAAAAGTGAATGTTGCTTTTAGATGCATTAATACTTTCATAATATTATCGTATATTGCAAATAAATAAATAAATAAATAATTAGATCTATTTTTAGGAGCTTAAGCATGCTAAATAATAAATAATTTTCTAGCAGACTTATTCGATAAAAATAGTCTTCTTTTCAAAAAGGTAAATCTTTTCTAACAAATGTAAATTTATTTAAAAATGTCATTTTTTTAAAAAAAAATAATTACATTAGATTAGATTTTTATTTGGAATTACATTTTAATATTTGGTAATAGTTAATCTAATGAATATGCGGTGATTTTGTGTTTGGACAAAATTTTACTTAAGCCTGAATTTTTGAGTTCCATTAATCAAAATATTTGCTATTTTTATATTTGTACTTTTATAATTTTTGTGTTGAATTTATTTTAGTATTCTTTAATATATTTCAATTACTTTTATAACTTTTTTCGGTAAAAGGAGTTGGTACAAAAATAATGTAATTAAATATTTGGCAAGGAGAATCATCGCATAGTATATAGTTCATTTAATGTTATTAATAACTCATTAAACATTTGCTGAAGAAAAGAAAAATAAGAGTTTCGAACTTCATTGGAATAGAAGTTCAAAAATTAATTTTTTTAGGAGCAAATTTCAAAGATATCAGAAATTTTAGTTTTCCCAAATTATAAACTAACCAAGAATTAAATTTAAAAAAAAATTTATTGAAAGTTTGAAACATTTTTAGAAAGGTTTTTAAGTACTATTACTGCCAAAAGTAATTAAATCAATTTCAAATTCAAAAATAATCCTACCTTAAGGAGTTGAATTTTAAACAATTTTAATGCACCTGAATCTAAAAAAATTAGTGTTCAAATTTATAACTTATGATAATTGCATTTGAAATTAAAATAGAAATCAAATTATTTTTTTTGTAAAAAAAAATATGATTCTTTTTTTGAAAAAAATATGAAATATGCTTCAACAGTTTTTTAAACTATAGATATTATTATTGTTTATCATTATTTATTTTTACGACTTTTAACAAGAGTTCCTACTTTATTTATCTAACAAATTCCTATACATATCTGCGGATCATTAATACTAATTAACTAATGCACAAAAAATTTATTAAGTATTAATTTATATTAGTAGAAAAAAAAAGCGAATATATTCTGAATTGTTAATGAAGTATTACTATATAGAATGAAAGTATTTGAATAGTTAATGAAAGATTATAAATGTATTATTGAGTGGTGAAATATTTAAAAATATACAGAAAAATATCGAACAAAAAAGAAACTTAAAATTTCCTTAAAAAAATGTGTCAGAAGAATTCGTATGCATCTTTTACTTTATGCAGATGTGTAATACATGTATGCATACTTAAAGTATCGAAGGAAATTGGTTAATTTTCTCAAAATACGATTAAAGAAGTATATGAATATAACTTAATAACATACTAATATGAAACTATTTTGCACTCTTCATTTATACTTTTTAAAACATGAAACATTCACTTGTGATGGAGTATTCCTGATAACAAAAGTAACTTATATCATTGTAATTTTTACCCTACATTTCTAAGAGAAGGACATACAAAATAAGATTATATTTACCCTGAAAAAATAAGGATGATACGTCTAATTTTCTTTTTTTATTCAAGTTTTCGGACCCTCAAACGGATCTGTTAACGTATAGCTAAAATCCGCTGGCTTATATTCAGAACTTTCAAATTCCATTTGACTTTTACTCTATTCTTTTTTATAGACAGTAATACTAATATTTCTAATAATGCTCTTTTCAGTGAGATATGATAGAATTTTTATAAAACATTTTTATTATATTCAGTAATCGAAGAAGGGATTGCCAGAAATAAGATTCATTGATTAATTGTGGAATCATATTGAATAAAAGAATTTTTAGAATATTAACCAAATTACTTACTTAGCCTCCATTTTTAGACCAGTTTGATCTTAATAAATTCGAATTCATCTAATAAAAAATAGAGGATTCCAGATTTTTTTGTTATGCAAGTGAAGTTTTAAAGTATTGCAATTAGAATGGTAAAAAAAACTAAATAAAAAATGTATTCAAAAAGTGATTCCACTCTTTATTACATATGAATATTACTGTATTTAAATATTATTATGTAACGAGAGACAAATTCATAAAACATTCTGTTACTGGAGAATCGAGGGGAAAAATCTCTTCCATTTCAAAAGTTATTTAGTAAACTTTTCGTCAATGATAAGCATCATGTTAAAATCCTGTTCCGTTCGCGATGGATTAAATTTAAATCGTAGTTTTGAAACGATCGTGGCGCCATCTAGGCAACGAAGCTAAAAACATCAGGGGATTAGCTTTCGGAATTGTTCGAATTTGTGAAAAATTGATATTTCTTTTTCATAGCTAAATGTTATGTCTATAAAGCATTCTCTTATCTTTCTAAGTATTTTATAGTGGATATTTTTTAATTAAAGATTAAAGTAATGAATTGAATTTTATAAAATAAGGTAACCATTGATTCAATTTTATTAAGACCTTCTATAATTTTTTTCTTATTCTTTTCATCGATTAGAATATTTCATTTTGAATGTGTTTTGCTGATGGTTGTACAATAAAAAGCACCCAATAAAATGGGTTGATAAAACAGGGAAGAAAATTAATTAAACTATTATTTGGGGAAAATTTTAATTAAAATTATTACTTGCTCTAGAAAAGATTAATGAAACATAATATTTTTGTTGTACCACTGCACGAACTCTGTCTCTAATAACAACTGACGAATTCATTTAGGAAATGAAAAGTAGGAATTAAAATATAGATAGTAAAAAAATGAGAAATTGAGTTTCTTTTAGGATGTATCTCTATTTAGAAATATTTATTAGAAATAAAATTAGTTCGACAATTATGTCATTCGGCGTCTTAAAAACTGTATTCTTCCATCTGATATATAAATAAAACTTCAACTGTACTTTTTTAGGAAAAAACATAATTTTTAAATTAATTTAACTCGATGCTAAAAAAGTCTGCTGTTTCTTTTTATTTATTAATGTTTATAGTTTACATGAAGGTTACTATAACAGCGCCCTTCTTAATCACGTTAAGAGGGCCGTAAATTAAATTAAATCAATTTTAATTAAAATCAAAATTTGTATCACGGTTGATCTGTCGTTCATTAATGCCGCATTGAATGACAACACGAGAGCGATTGGTGCCAAACCTCGTAATTTTGAGCCAAGCTAGTGAAAGGAATAGTAACCGAGCCAGAATTTCACTCTCCAAACTCTGCATCATCCCAATGTGAGGTCTTTAAGCCTTTTGTAGTACCACCCAGTGACAAGAACAACATTTAGCACCTTATTCTCTTAACTTCTACCTGCATTGCATTTAGTGAAACTTGAACTAGAACCTACGATTTGACTCCATCGTTAACGAAATTCACATAGTCATACGATTGCCATTTTCTTGTGATTTGATTTGTGAATTTTTCGTAATTAAAAGATAGAAAAGTGTCTCCAAATAGTGTTAATCGTATAACTGTTACTACTACTCCTAATACTACTACCATTGCTACTGCTATTATTACTATTATTATGTGTTCGCCGTATTCCGTGGGTAGCCTAGTGGTTAGAGCATTGGACTCCAGACCGGAGGGCCTGGGTTCGATTCCACCAAATACCCACCGAGTACACTCTGTGTACACTCTATTTAAAGCACTGGGTCCGAAAAATCTTGTGGATGGTCGCGCAACAGAAACCACGGATGCAGGGTGCTGGAGAATATATATATTTCCCTCCCCTTCTGTTCCATGCCTAAATTGTGGAGGTGGAGATAGGTGGTGTCGCGCCATCTATCGTGTAGAAGTCCAACCTGTCTCGGGCTCTGGCAACTTACATTTCTTCCCTGCGTGAAGGACACGACAACAAAAACATTTGTTCGTGGTAATCTAGTGTTTGTGCTTAATATATTTTTGCAAACCTCTGACTGGCATTGTAGAATGTGGGTTCGAATCATAGTGCTACTCTGCTGTGTAGAAGGGCTACAGAAATTATACGTTGGCGTGGTATCGAAGTTTGGAGAATAATGGGATATCTCGGGTGTCGCGTCCTTGTCACCTAATGGAGTTTCAAAGGTCCGCCTCCAATAACCCTAGTTTAGTTTCAAAGTACGACATTGTCACAACCCGGAGTTTGCAGGTGTAGTTTGGAACACCGAATAATCATTGTTATAAAAATAATTCATTTTTTTTTCGGGCTTATAAATTTATGATCAATTTAAATATAATAAACCGAGGGAACAATCTAAATTAGTTTCCTACCTTAACCCCTTAAGTGCCCCGGACGTGTATACTCGTCCTTTCAAAGGGCGACTTTTTGCAATGCGTTGCTCTGTTTAAAACTAGTCGTACGGCCTTTGAATACAATAAAATGAGGTTGAAAGTACATCTAAAGAATTAACTTATTTCGGAGAAAAGGTGCGGAAAGAATTTGAAAGGGGGTATATTCCAGGAAAGAGGAGATTCATAGCTAAGCAGTTTATCATTACCGTTAACGTCTTTTAAGAAAAGTGGGATACGAAAATATGTTGTTTGTGCAAGGAAAAGTATTCGTTCAGAATCTCGCTATCAATGCAGTGAGTGGAATGCTGGTTTATGTGTTCAACAATCTTTCAGGATATATCACACAACAGATAAAATGTAAGTTTTAAAATTATATTAACTCCAGACATTATTTTTTTTTATTTTCATTTTATTTTTATATCTCTATTTTTCTCCCCCCCCCCCCCGGGGGGGTGTGGAGGAAAAAAAAAGTGAGAGTAAACAATTTTTTAGGTTGAAAAACATGCCTCCACCCCACCCCCCACCCCGCAATTAACCGCGTAACAACTTCCGCTATCAGGATAACCGGTGAAATGGGGGGGGGGGGGTGAAATTTCGTAGTTTTACCTTGGCATTTAAGGAATTAAGCTTATAAGGCAATCAATTAAACATTTATCTGCTGTAGATCTGATAGTAGAGCACTTGTAGGATCTCTGCTAGGTTTATATAGTCAACTTCAAAACTTTATCTATCTTACTTCTACGGTTCTGAAAGTCAGTTCTTTGAACTCACTTGAATGATAGCAAAGGACTAACGAGAACACAGCAATTGCAAGGATTTAAATAGCATAAAATCAAGTCCTCTCTATGGAGACGGTTTTAAACTCCCACCACAGTTAAGGTATCCGACTACGTTCGAAACCGTGATTTTAAAAAAGCGCATAAATGGATAATTTTCGTGATATTTAGTGTCACTTAGATTAGAATACATGTATAAAATTGTTTTAAGGACATTTTGACAAAAACAAATTATTTAAATACAATATTTCGGCAAAAAATTAACTTAGAATAATCTTTTTTCAAAATGTTCTCCTTTTGTGAAAAAGGCTTCTATT